>VICI01000073.1:26029-73618 GCA_019593645.1 Akabosia matsudoensis | reverse complement strand
TGAAGAAAAATACCATCTTATCTAAATCTCAAGTCTTAAGAGTACCTCTTGAAAAGACCACACTAAACTTATATTTTTTTGAATCTGCCAACTCCCACGAAATAAAAAGGGGTTTTTCTTGGTTCCGTAACGCAAATAAATTCAGGAAAGTCTCAGTGTTCAGGAAAAGCTGCAAAAGTTTGTGGATTTCTTTAGATTTCAGTCTTTTTCACCTTATTTTCCTTTCAACTTTATTTTTCTGAAGAAAGAAACAGAAAGTTTCGCTTGAAAACAGGCTTCTTTTTAACAGATCAGCTAATATTTTATGCATCTGGGGGTTCCATACGTCATTGCAACACCTATGAAGCTGCTTTAGTGTTTAAATGAACTACGGTTGTCCTTTCAAGTGTCCTGGTTAACATGTCGAGAAATGTTGCAGACTTTTAACTCTTTTCATAGTGTTACTTGGAAAAACCACAAGGACCACCGGTTCCTGGAAACGTCTAGAACGACGATTAGAATACTAGGTGTCAGAGTACTTTCTTTCTTCTATTTTGAATTACTTTGTGAACCATAAATACGATGACGTGAGAATAGCACATCCGCTTGAGTACTTAAAAACTGGTATTCACATATGTATATGCAACCTAAAAATCGACTTCATATGCAGTTATTGCAGTTGTAGAGTTATTTAACAACACGCCTTCGTGTGAATTGCAAACAGGCCCTGGTAGATTTAGGGACGTGATGGATTAGTAGTTTCAAGGAGTCCTGTTGACTTTCAAGTACTTTTGGAATCTTTAAGTGTTCTCAGTATTGCTGTCTATCCCTCTTCTAGCCAAGATTAAACATTCTATAATATTCATCTCTCTCTCAATACTTTCTACACATGTCGAGAATTTAAAAGTAACATGCTGGTAACGAACCGCGTATTTTGTAGTACTCAACTCGCTTCATAAATCCAAAAAAAAAATATGAATATGTAATATTATCGGTAACAAAACTGCATTTCCATAAACATCAATATTTTCCGTGCTTTTTTTCTTCTCAAAATCGTTCAATATTGCCCGTACACTTCTACCGCTGCCAATAGTCATTTGTCTTCTCGCGTGAAACTTTGTTTCTACACTCACACCTACATAAATTTATTTTGAAAATTGTCGGATAAACAGAACAAAATAAATCAACTACATGTTTTAAATTTCTCGAAAAAGGAATTACATAGTATGCTGTTATCGTCAATACACTGAATGCTTTCAGCTCCACGATCATTTAACTTTACCACGAAAACAACCGTAAAAGGACTTCGATCCAATGTCTACCTAATTTGTTAGTTTGTTTCAGCGAGGTACTTGAGTGTGTATCTATAAATGCCTGATTAGAGCTTTATTCCCGTATGCTATGCTGCGAAATTCCCGTGTGGTGACGGTAATGAATCTGTATATGGGCAACAGCAGTCATACTTTCATGATTAACCTCTTTTTTTTAGCTGAGCAACCAAATGAGCTCGTAGCTCATTTTCTCTCTCTGGAGGCTTTTGTCTCGTTTTTACCACAGAATCCACATAGGTATGGTTGCATTCGTACAATTGTAATCATTAGCAGCCCCCTTCCCCACACAAAGCTTTAAAAAATCACTATTTCACTTCTTTTTCTGCGATCCCAAATCACACAAACAAAACCAAAATCTCATTTCCAATTTTCTCTTAAAGACCATCGAATCGAAAATGTAGACAAAACCACAAAAAGTAAACCTCAAAAACAAATGAGTTTGCACACAAAAACCAGGACGCTCAGGTTAGGTGCACTTCATTTTATTGTAAAAATCATTATTATACGATTACCGATACAGTACATTTGATTACAGAGAAAAATAAGAAAGGCCTAATCTTTCCCGAAGCTAATAAAATATTTCTGAGGTACACTAAATTATGTGCGCATTGATATGATATTCATTTATATTAAACAACAGATACATGCATCCATGCACTTGAATGAAAATCTTTGTAACTTATCTGCTGACACACATACATTTTTGTGCTAGATAGAAATAACATAAGATGCAGTGCATGGTCAAGTATACATAATGACAAAGATCCTCATTTCTTCTCTCACTAGCCAGCCACTTGAACAACTCTTAAGATAAGCTCTTGTATGAAGTAACATGTGAACACACCAGAAGTAACATTTAATATGATGTTCCACTCGTAAGCTCATTACAGACTTTGATTTCTCCCACTTTTCAGACGCTTTATTGATATGCCATCAACCCTCGCTTTTGTTTTAATGCGCTCCTTATGTTCAAAAGATGATAATAATGATGATAGCTGTTATTGGAAAGAAAAGGGTATTCGCCCACCCTTCACTTGGGTTATAATCTTTGCCCTTCCAATTCCATCTCTTCTTTTTCGTTCCTAATACTCATCATCTGATCCCCCAAAAAAATCCATTAAAAAGTTACTCAACTCTCCAACGATACTGCATGGATCGTTTCAGAAATATCAAATCAACTCGGAAACGGCCTTTGAAAACTTTTCAATTTTCTTACGAGGAAACCTTCGACAGTCAGAACTATCATTTCTCTGTGATGATAACCTACATAAAAATGCAATAAAGAAGAAAAAGCATTTATTTGAGGTTTTTAAAATGCAGATGAAAAATATCATCCAGCACCCCATATTTTTTTAAGCTGTCTAAAAGACAAAACTTTTTCCTTTCATGAAATGCATTTCTTTCATATTTCTTCTGCATCATTATGCCTTAAGACGAAAATGGAACGAAGGAAAAATGAAATATGGGATTGTGGTTTCCAATAAGTTACTTTTCTGATTGGAAACAAAATACCGGTATTGGTATGATCTTCAGCATTCATATATTTTTCTCTCCTCAAGCGTAACGAGATGCTCGAGAACATATCTACAAAAACTGTTTCGGTTTTTGTATACTAAATGCAGGCCAAGACTTTTTGTGTACATCATTTTGCTTGTCTTGAGAAAAAAAGTTTTGTAGTTTTGTGTAACACATAAAACGATAAGTATCATATGATAGAGCTCACTTAACCAAGTTACAAGCACTGCACATAATTCACATGAAGAACGAAGCAAGTACGAAACAAAATATGGAACGCCGAGAACATAACTTTTCCGTGACTGCTTCAACGTACAACAGAGAGTTGTAGTATTCCAACCGTAATTCATATCAATTTGCCAAACAGTGAAAAGGAGGAGTAAACTTGGAACAAACAAACTCAGGATATTTTCATGTCTTCATGCGATACCAATAATAATGAGGATGATGAAGCATCTTGTTATTTTTGGTAAAGACCTGAAGAAAATTCCAGTTGAACTGTTGTTACTCATTTAATATCTTCCTTAATAGACAGCGAGACAGTTCAGAGCATCATCTTGATCAACATAAAATACAGTATTATTCTGTGCAACAGTATTGTCAGTCTCACTTTTCTATTAATGATCACAACTTCCAAAAAAATAATGATTTCCGCCAGTGCATCTCGTATCCAGCCAGCGATAAAATAAATAAAGTTTTTGTATATTGCTGTCAACCGTCTTGTTAGCGCTACTATATGCTTTTATTTTTTTCTGTTCTTCTTCCCAAAAAGCCATAATATTCAAGGAATTTGTGTTTGAAGGGCGAGAAATAGAGATGAGCTGACCATGCAACAGACGATCTACAGTAACTGTCAATCCTTCACCTAACCAATTCATAATATGTCATGTTCGTCTTACTCTTTTCTATTACAGCCTTGACATTTATGAATTTTTATAAAGAGTTTGTTCTATACCGAACATTTTGCTTGTCAGTCTAGCTTGAACAGAAAGTGGAAGTGATTGATAGAAAATTTCTTTTGCTGTTGGAATTATTTACAAGAACACGTGGCGGTCATGTATATTGCAATTACGCATTGCTATACCTCTGCCAGTAGAGTAAAAGTATCCCAGACGGTATTGACTGACTGAGCGACGGACTTGAGCAATAAAGAAACTCGCCACAATTATCCCCACTTCTCCGAGCAGCACTCGGAATTGTTTTTCATTTCATTTTCTCTTTTTACAATATTGCTCAGTGCTGATCATCCTTCCCCCTTATTATAATGCACCAAACCAGCAATAATTTCATTATTTATGAGAGCCAATATGACAAATCCAATAAAAACCCTCCTGTAAAAGTTCCGTGTATTTATGTAACGGGTGCATTTCGAAATACCTCGAGCTCCCATTTGCAATGCCGCTTATAAGGCTTAAATGAACGAAAAAAAACATGAAACATACTGCCAATTCTGTAGGAAAACTGTCTACTCTGTTACTTCCCTTCAAGTAATTTTATTGACAACCCGTAAAATTCCATTTCTTCCAGTTGAGTGCATCACCTTCACACAAAATATACCTTACTACTACACCTTACCAACATCCAAACCAGACCAACTTTTTAGCGGTTAATGTACACCCCTAATAGGACATCTCATTACACTTAAAAGATAGAAAACGGAAACAATGTACATAACATAGTTTTGGTAAAACAAAATGGAGGACAATAAATTACCTCTTTTCAGAGAATATAGTTTACTTTCTTACCGGCTCATCATTAAAGATTTGAGACTTTATGAGAGCTGTATTTTTACTATGTAAGGCCTGTACCTAAACATGAGCGATACAAATTCTGAATGCAAATCATCATTGTAAGTATTTCAATTACTAGGAAGCAATGCAAACACTAATTGTTCATAAAAAATAGAGTTAGTTACATGTGCTTGTTAACTGTTATTTCCATTTTTACTGCAATTTGTTTCGGAATACAACATTCAGGCAAATAAACTCTATCGCAAAGTAATCTGTCAAGGCGGTCAGCCGACGATGTAGATAACCCCTGAAATGCCTCAGTTTAATTGTAATGATGAGCTTGAATCCTAATGAATGTAACCTCGGTTTTTGTTTAAGTCTGTAAAGAGAATTGATGATAACAGGTCAGAAGTCTTTAGGTTATAATGCTGAAGTACCAAATGCCTTTCACTTCACGGATGAGTTCTTTTACAAGCAATGCCAAGCCAAGAGGGACTAAAACAAAAATCTCATGAGTTTCAGCTATTTGTGTGTAGTTTATTCAACATTAAAAGCATTTTTTAATCCAAAATAGGCATTACTTCATTTACCCCTCGTTGTTTATTTGTAGCCTGTGTAGGCATATTTCGTGGATTTTTGTTGTGGTTTATTCTAATTCCAAAGAGAATGACCACACCGCAAGGCATTGATGCGTGACGCAAATGGATATACTTTTTTTATTCCTGTGCGTTCAATTAACGATTTCAACTTTTATTCATTGTCTAATACTGAGAGGTAACGATACATCCTCTAGATTACAGTTTACATACGGTATTATCACGGTTTACGAGAATATGACTAGAGGCGGTGGTGAGGAGAACTCTTGGTAAAGACGACGCTGAACGCTCATCTTCTTTGACTGATGATGGTGAAGTTGGGAGGACAGGAGACACTCGACCACAAAGAAATATTAATTTATTATTATTATAGCATTGGCCTTAGCTTTTATCAAACTGAAACGTAAGGAATAGCTTGACTGAAAATCATGAAAATGCGCGTGCTCATTAAGACAGCTATTTTCTGTTCGAGTCTCCCAACGTCTCCCAATTTTCCTGAGCTTGCTCTCATTCATCATCCTATTGCTAAAATATTTTTGTCTGTGGATTTAAACAAAACAACACAGGAAACTATTTTGCGTCGGCTGTTGATCTTGCATGTAGATCCTTGTGTACTTCCATATTGAATTTATCATGAAATAAGATATTAAAACGCGATAAGATGCCGTTTTTTACAGAACATGATGACCAACAACGGAGATGGATAGGAAAATAAGAATCAAGAAACGCAACGTGAACTCATCTTAAGGAAAGGAAGAAATTAACTACGAGCTTATCTACATTTTTCAATCTTCGGCTGTGACAATCAACTTCCTTAATTCTAATCGCCTGTTGCGAAATTAAATGAAAAAGACTGGTCTCTTCTTTCCCTGTGATCGATTGGACACTGCGCGTGTAATATGTTGTTATGATCAAAACATATTGAAATCATTCAACATATTTTACGGACCGATGTCAATGTTTTTCCAATCTCATCTGTTTTGGTCTTGTGACCCCTCATGGCCAGCGTAACAATTTCCAACTAATAATTAAATCCACCATGCAATCTTTTTTTTTTCTACAATTACATTTCACTTTGTTCGCCTGAGTTGGCCGCACCAGTGACTCACATTCAGCATATCTGTTGATTTAGTGGACGCGTGCATAAGAAAAGGGAAAAGAGAGGAAAAGGTCGATACGATTCATTTTTCTGAGAGAAACTCTGTAATCAATAATCTGAATAATAATGATAATAGCAAAAGATGATACATTTTGCTAGATGACCACATGCATGCCCTCATTTGATCATCTTTCTCGCTGATGGCGATCATCCTCATCACTTTACGATAACCATCTGATTTTCCTTCTTCCACACCATGAAACCAATGCTTTGGGATTTTATCAGATCAGCCTTTTTTATCATCATGTTACTGGTACGACTTCCCTTCTAGGCTCGATTTCCTTGTGATCTCGACCACAAGACTGACATACACAAAGAGATTTTATCAGATCAACTGATCGGAAAATCGTCCCTTTTTTGAATACTCTACAGAAAAGAAAGCAGTCCACATAGTCCATGTTTCGAGTCGCGAGCGGTCATCATCCTCAGTGAGCTGTGTATTATTATTAGCTTTCATTATATTGCCTGCATCATCATAATCTATTTTCCCTGATCGATGAAATGCCTCGCTTTCATCCTTTTTACGGGAGTATGATAAGCAGTAATAGCTTCGTAAAGGACTCCAATCGGATTGTTAGCTTGCAGACCGCACCGTCCCAAAGTAATAACCATAATGATAAAAATATTAGTACAACTTCTTCTACATTAAACCAAAAGGGACCGTTTGTATCCAAACTGCACCACCAACGCCAACGAAAAAATGCTTCCAGCAATGATCTTACCTAATATGTTCGACATTACGTACTTTATCTGACATCGAAAAGGTACATTGATCGTTTATATCCAGATCATAGTATTTATTCTCTGATAAAATTCTCCTCATGAAACACCGTTTTTTAGGTATACGTGTGTGCGCGTGAACGTGCAAACATGCCTGAAAGCATCTCGAAGGGGAAGGAATCTTGTTGCTTCACGAAAATTGAAAGTAATTCCTTCCCCAAATCAAGCCGGTTTGGATTTGTGTCCCTAGCTGATCACTTCTATTATTAGCTATTTTTTTCTCTGGTATTTACTTTGATTATCCCCATAAGCTCTCAAATTGGTTTGTGCCTTAAGGCACCCACTATAACGTCTGGCCAAGTATTGGATGGGAGCAAATAGTTAGTTGAATTCATATTGTACTTTTGTTTGTACTATCGTAAGTTACCTACCTACTTTACAACAACAAAAAGGTGTAATGTACGCACGCAAGAACTTGGAACAGTTACAAGACGTTCTTGTGTTGTTGTTCGGTCGGCAAGATGCCAGCGGGTCTGTAGTCTGGAACTGCAAGGTTATTCGTGGACAAGTAAAGAATAAAAAAACGTAAACAACAATAAAAATCAGTAAACCGAAAAAACGCGAAAAACACATCTTTCTCGATTGTGAGTACGATCTGCTGTCTTATGCTCTGGAGAGATAGTTAAAAGTTAGCTGCTGACGATGATGATCTGATTATGTATCATGAAACTGTGACTAAGAAAATAAATAAAAGAGAAGTTACAGTTGAGGTAACACAGCATAAAATGTTAGGAGACTTTTTTCTCTCAATTTTTTTTATTTCGAACGGGAAACCCATTCTCCTCAGAGCAGCTCATGTTTCCTCCGGAGGCCAGTCGAGTAAAAAAAGAAACAAGGCACAACAACTCCGACCAGATTTCTTTTTTTAAACTTACTTTCTGAGAACGTATATCTGTAAATAAATGTATCGAAGCTCATCAGTTGAAAGGATACAAAAGTATATATTTTCGCACTATGTGGTATTTCTTTCCAAAAGTGTGTACTTAAGATACTTTACCAAAACTTGTTTCAGGATTTTCAGGACGAAAGCCTTTTTTCCGTTCAAATGCTGCAGGTAGTTTTGAATCCTTCATTGCGCTATTTTTCGTATCCTACTTTCTTCCAGGCAAATTTTTGTAGGTTAGTTTGGAGGGAAAATCTTCCATACAAAAAAATAAGGGCAAACTCCGGATCTTTGTTTTCTTATGTGTATCCACAGGGGAATGAGCAAAAAAAGCCTGAACTACAGAAAGCAACATAACTACGTATGGAGATTTGGGAAAGCCCATAAAGAGAATTTTTCTAATGTAAGTTTCGCAGCTCGACTTCATCATCGTCATAATGATGATGAGAGGGACAGACAGAAAGTAACATTTAATCTTCGTACTATAATATAATGTGCACGCGAGTAAAAATATAGGCTATACTTGCGAGAAAAAAAAACCTTCTTTACAAATCACACGAATACAATCAAACCCAATGTATTCTACTAGTTTATCTTCCTGAGCAATAAGAAAAATTGGATGTTCTTATAACACATCATCATTTACGTTTTCAGGTTTTTTCCCGTGCTCAAACTTTTCTCTGGCCTGATCCTCCTTGGTTTGAAGTAAAAACTCATGGGGTTTTTGCAAGTATACAAAACCTGGACCTTTCGACACACAGAAAAACACGCATATTTCCATACTCACTGTGCCGTGACGGAAGAGGGAGATTTACAAAGAGAAGAAATGGAAGAATACTACCTTTTCGCATTTTCTCCAGCACATAAAATAATGTTTGCACGAAGTTTGGCAGTGTCAGAACTGCTTCTCTGTAACTACATATACAGCCACAATTGTTAGCCATGGGAAGAGCAACGCAAGAGGCTAGCGAAATAATAACCCATGCTTTTCAAGTAACTTAGAGTGAAACTCTGTTAGGAGCAGAAATAAGGAGGCAACCACAACTGTCTTGGTTGTCTTTCACTTTCCTCTCCTCTTTCTTTACTTACACTTTTGTTAGTTTTTGGTTGTCTTCTTGCATTTTTTTGTTCATAGAAAAGCCATCAGTTGATTGTGGGCCTAAAGCGTGTGTTCCTCTGAGAATTTATGGAATAGAGCGAACAAGGTTGGCTTCGAAATAAGCATCGTCAACATATACTTGGTCTGATGATCATCCTGGTTTCGCAAACGGATTCTCGTAAAATTGTGGTAATGCGTTGGCAAAAATATACTCAAGGATGTTACACCAGCTAAATGAGGCTTTTGAATGCGAGACTTGCAGCTCGACTGAATAAAATAGGTTGCGGAAACGACTAGCGAACCATGATATATTGCAACGATTGCATAATGTCGTTACTCGCTCCAGCCAGGGATAGTAATGAAGGTTGTTAGTTGAGAAACCACAGTCTCTTATAAGAATGGATCTAATATTAAAATCGTTTGGATATATTATTACAATCCTATTTTTTGGGTTCATGACCGTATTTTTCTCTTCAGAAGAAACGACGGTTTTCGATGTACTTAATGATCGTGATCATCAAAGACATGGTACAAACCTAAGAGCGTCTGCCTGCACCATCCCGTCTTCTTGGGGGAGTATTTATCCAGTAATTTCTAGCCTAATTCTACGCTCCCTTTTGTACCTACTCACGTAATGTAATCTGGACGATTTTTTTTTCAATTCGAAAGATTCTAGAAGGTTCTCTTAATCTTTTTATTAACAAGCAGAAGATCACCAAATCGGATCATAAAAATCATGGTGCAAGACTTGTTACTATTTTTTTTTTTTTTTTGTAAAAGCTGAGAGGACCTTTTGATCCTAGAGTAATTTTAATAAAAATAAAAAGATGCCTGAAAACAAGATTGCTTGGCCTGATTATACAGAAAGAAAGACTGATGATGATGGCATATGCATCTCAAGAAAAACGAGAGAAAAATTATATGTATCAAGTGTTGCTTTTCTTGTTTCTGAACACTATGGTTCTTTCTTTGTAAGGTGTTCAGAAAAAAAATAATCCCACGATGGAAGTTTATCTCGTGGTGTTTTTTCGTAGAATATCCATAATGCATTATTTGTGTAAATACTAGACAAGTCTACGGCTCAAAATACCTATTTAAAATACTCGCGGGGATGAGCTGAGGAACGCCTATAATGTTGGTGATGTTGTTGCACGGATTGTGTTTGAAATCAGCGTTTTTGCTGGAGGATTCACACATATTTTTCGTTTTCTTCAAGTAATATAATATGCACTGGGGCATCGTTTCTGAATGCACTATCGGACCTTGTATATCATCAAGAATCAGTGTTCACTAGAGACAAGTTTAAGAAAATGAGAAAATATACATCTCTGCAACAAGATAAGGATTTCGATACGGCCAAACATTCTGCCAAAAAACCCTCAAGAATCAAGCATGTGCCAAGTGTTATTTGTTTGTTCACATTTTCCGAAGACCTGTCTCTCTACCGGTCTCGCTAGCTAATGATTTGGACGGGAAATATAGAGTATTTCTTAAAGAATATACATTTCTTGCCTCGAGGAAACAAGGCAAGAAATTGGACTTACTCTTGAAACAAGACAGGGAAGAATACAACATGGTGATCATATCATTATCCACTTGCCCATTCAGAAGATATTGCAGCTTATTTACAGTTGGCATTGTTGAAGTAACAATGGTAAAAGAACGATAATAATGGTGGTATCACCACACACATTCAACACACAACAACAGCGAAAGACAACAATAAAAAACACATGTTGAAATTCTTGACAAAGTGTAGGGATATGAGTATATGTTTTAGTGTTGTGCAGTGCATTGTTATGTATATTGCATTGAATGTTAGATAATAGGGTTTGAAGCTTTCCCTCTCAAGAGAGCAAAAAGAATATATGACCTTTTTTATTCCGTTTCTTATCATATCGTAATAATCTGGAAGACGAAAAGACAAGAGATTCCTGGATCATGTTGTTGATGCATTGTATGATCATTATTATTAGATTTCAAAGCTGCATTCAAGCCACAAGCAGAATAAACCGTGCTTTGTCTGGGTGCAAGATGTGTAGTAATGTATGTATGGTATTTTCATGCCTACAGGTCATCAAGCAAAAGCCACATGGAGAAATGATAATAAATACTTCAGTTTTTAACTAGCAAAACGCTGGATTGCACTCTCTTATCATTTTCCTATTATTCTTCTTCTGTTGAACAGACTTATCGTTACGAATCTTCAAAGGATGGTCTACAGCGTATCATCTTTATCATAGCACATCCTCGTCATGATCGTGAACCACTGCAAGCAAACACTGGCCTTGTCCCGTGAATACAAAACTTCGCTTTGTGAAAATTTTGGTTTTCTTTTACTTCCATCCATCACAAAACAATAAGCTAAATTTTACATCTATCTGTAGTAAGTCAACATGTTTTGCTATCTGTTCTTGCAGGTGCTTAAATAAATCTGAGGTTGGAACTACATATGGTCATATGTATATCCTTTAGACTACTCTAAGACAATAAGTTTTGGACTGCGTGCTATGCAGGTTGTTAAACAAGATTCAACTTCAAGGCTTACAACTAATCCTAAGATGCATTTAAATGGTCAATAATTTAGCCAAAAATTTTTACACCAATTTTTAGACGAGTAATGAAACGAGAATGATAAGGAATATGGATTATATTAGTTTCTACTAAAATTAAAAAATTGAAATGAAGGATATGGCTCAAATGTCCACATCGCAGGCAAAAATAATTTAACCAACTAATAGTAAGTGTAAACAAAAAAATGGGTATGCATGAGTCATTGTAAACGATACGTTGTGCGTTAACTCAAGACAAATACTGAATCAAATCACAAGAGTTTTTCATGAGACAAAGAAAATATGGATTTCTCCTACGATTCTTATTTTCTAAGTAAACTATTGCCCATACTTCTTTCTCTTCTATTGTAGAGGAGAAGCTGAAATGGACACCTTGGCATTGGTGCCGTTGTGCATGTCACGCTGCCGTATATTGCTGCCCAAACACATATTCAGCCAAAATGACTTGACGTTGCAATACAGCCAGTCAACAAAAAAAATTCGTAAATCTTGTCCCTTCCTGGATAAAACTTACTTCATTTTTATCATGCAGCCAAAGAAAACTTCCAAGTGCAGTACCAGAATGAGAAAAAATCAGATAAAAAAATGAGAAAATTGTGCGTACACGTTGGGTAGCAGTACAGACTGTCTTGCCTTTTATACGTGATAATAATACCTCATGATATAGCGAGACCAGCAAAAAATCCACGAAAACTGCTTATATTGGACTTGATGATGCACATTGTCACGCTGCCGTATATTGCTGCCCAAACACATATTCAGCCAAAATGACTTGACGTTGCAATACAGCCAGTCAACAAAAAAAATTCGTAAATCTTGTCCTGTCCTGGATAAAACTTACTTCATTTTCATCATGCAGCCAAAGAAAACTTCCAAGTGCAGCACCAGAATGAGAAAAAATCAGATAAAAAATGAGAAAATTGTGCGTATAAGTTGGGTAGCAGTACAGACTGTCTTGCCTTTTATACGTGATAATAATACCTCATGATATAGCGAGACCAGCAAAAAATCCACGAAAACTGCTTATATTGGACTTGATGATGCACATGCTCCTAATGTGCTCATAATTTATCCTTCCGCCTTATTTCACCAGCACTGCCACCAACGGCTAAAGGAACACTAATGCGTATTTTTTCTTGTGGATCAGATCAAACATAAAAAACCAGAGCTACTTATCTTGACTGGTCATAGAGGAAAGAATTATTGCATTGTTTTTTATTTCTCTTCGGAGCTTTGACTGACATGCTCTCCCGCTACGGAAAAATTAGCTGAATAAGGTCCTGCAAAGGTCATTTTTTACAAAATACCTTTCTTAATCATAGTTTGCATTAACAGCTAAATCGTCTAATCCAGTTTTTCTCTAAAATTTAAAGTTTGTTATTACAACCATATTGGTATGCATGCAAAACGATCCGAAAACTGAGAGTGAATGTTTTGAGCCATTAGTTCCGTCGAGTTGATTTGTAAAAAACGTCGAAAGAGTTACAATAATTTTGCCTTCGTCTTTCATTTTTTCCTTGTAACCTTATTGTACAGAAATTTTAATCTGTTAGTTTTCTAAAGAATTCACGATGCCTACTCAGAATCGCATTATATAATGAAAATGAAACCCATGCAATCCTTTTTAACTCGTCATGAGTCCCAGCAGTGCTTGGTTCCCACCTCCGCACACTTCACAAGAGCAAACACAAGAGTGACTGCCCGGCAGAGAATTCACGAATAAGATGATGGTAATGAGAAATCTTCTTTATTCATATATTAAGTCACGGTATTCATAAATATTGCCGCAAAAGTAAGATGTTTTCTAGTATTCTAGGCTTGGTCGCTGTTGATGATTTTTAAATGGAAGTGTATAAAGTCTGTGAATGTGTTTTTTCTACGAAATCAGCAAAAAAAGGTTAAAATTTAATAGAATGAAGAATGGTGTATTGCACGCATAGTAGAAATCAAAGACACGTAATATATCATTGTCTTAAAAAGAAAGAAAAAAAAATCGAAAAAAGTCATTCAAATGGACGAGCACTTCAACAGAGAAAAAAGAATTTGCATGCTCATCTCTCAAAGTAAATTGTACAAATTAAGAGGTGCTCGCACACATCATGAAACACTGCACTGTAGATAAAGCCTAGACAGACTATGAATTAGACAAAATTTACAATTTTGACGGTACCAGCCTATCGTACCTTACAGTGACTGTGATGACGCGAAACGCGCACACTGCCTTTGCAATTAATTTTTTTCTTGCCTTGACTGCGAGAAGCCAAAAAGCCAGCAGACAAAACTTTTGCGTCAAGTTAAAACAGAGACGTTGATGATGATAGAGATGAACCATATGGATTATTACGTTACTTTGAGTTTCCTCTGAAAACTATTCATCCTCTGAAGGTGGCAATGCTTAGATTGTTCGCAATTGCTGAAACTGACATGTCGTTTTTCCGAAGAAAAAGTTGAATTTTTTTTCCTCAAATTATTTGTGTTCTTTTCGGTGATTCATCTCAACTCAATATTTTCACCTGGTTCAGGTAGATACGTACACAGTAAATTTACTACACGTACTGCATGCTGATGTCGAGAGGCTACAGCTTCAGCAGTGATTCTGCTAGCAGCCAGAGCGCGTTATTGCTGCAAAAGCAATAAATTAATGGGTTTCCTTCAAGTCCACGTATACGCATAAAAACTTACATTGTTTTGTTTTATCATCATCATTTTCTTACTGGCTTGCTGTCTTTCTCTTCTCTTTATCTTATAAAGCATCTCTCGTTCTCCTGAGTCAGCTAACAAAACGACATCAACACCGCTATCCACTATCCTTGCGACGAGCCAGTTTTTTTTCTGGTAGTATGTTTTGTGCAAGTGATGGTGGTGGTAGTAGTAAGCTATGTCAACAATTCATGTTTTTTACGACAGTGGACACCCTAAGGGGCTCCACTGTCTTGCTGATGATGTGGTCGTTTTTATATTGTGCAATGCAATGTGCACACAAAACAATAACTGCCTCTTATCATCCTCGTATAATAACGTACATGAGTATAAACATGCAACAATAAAGCACCTACCACACGAACAAGGATCAAGCTCTCTTATGATCATTTAAGTTGACTGCAAAGAGTCAAGTCAGCATCCATCAAAAATTCCATGCACAACCACTCTGGCTTTCACGACGACACATTATCACACCCTTTTAGTGCAAAAATTACATGCACAATTTTCCTTCATGGGGATGGTGGTGGTATATAAAAATGCTGACCCGGAGGCACTTTTATTTTACATATTTACCGGTAAAGCTCACTATTAAACAGAATCCGGCAATCTTTCCCAATCATTTACAACCTTGTTCACTCCATCACTAAAAATCCACATCGCATAATGATAATACTCGTCAAGAATGTTTTTTTCGCGCGTACTTGATTTACATATACTTCCACATTGGTGCTTAAATATTCGTAGGTTACTTGCGTCCTCATAATATATGTTATAATATATTGTAAATATTTAACAGAAGAAATCGTGAAATCATTATCATCATCCTATTAGTAATCATAATAATTTGATGTTGTGCACAACCACTTAAAAAGGCAAGATTTTCATGAAAGTCTTATATAGTCGAAGAAAGCATCCCATATCAAAATCTGACACGAGAGGAACAGAAGTTTGTTGGTTCATGCAAAATTCAAGCTATTCAGTCAGTAGACATATTGTGAACCTTCCACCTATCATGCATGCTTTGCTCATGTAGGCTTTAAAAAGAAAGCAGAAATTTTCAGGGACAGATTTCGGTTTCCTTTTGCGTATGCCAATATCCAAAATGGTTAACCATTCGTCCTTTAAATAACAGGTCTCGAGGTAAATGTAGTTGACTAACCATTGGTTTGGCTATCAGACACATATTTTAAATATTCACCTACCAACGTTTATGGCTACACATTTTGGAGTAACTGTACGTACGTATTATTGCTCGACATTCTCAAGAACGTTTTAAATGACGGAGAAATGACTATCATTATCACGTTATTAGTTGACCATTTTACATTCATCAATTATGCAATGCAGATAGTCCATATTTATATCACATCAAATAATCGTGCGATGTTCCGTCGATACTACATGCCATGCTTTATTAACGAGGTTTACAATTTGCACTTTTATCTAATAATACACATTAGTTTCATACGAAGACCGGTAAAATGTAACCAGAATTTTGGTTATCCGAGCGCAAGGTAAAAGAATCAGGTCACTAAACCAAAGAAAGGCTTCACTTGTATATTCGCCTTCATTTTCGAAAGTCAATAAATCGTCTTAACAGAAATGCGTGGACTTTTGGTCACATTCTTATTTGCTACAAATATCACATTCTTAGATGATTTATCATAGTAGTAATAATAGATTTATGAAATAGCGTTGTGAAATATTTCATTGAACAACTAACTTCATATTGTTGCTGATTCTCGTGCAATTTCATCCAAGGTCCATGAATAATGTACAGGTTATTGACCAGAGTAGTTTTACTGATTTTCACTACAGCCCAGTTCTAGCATGTTCACGTATCACTTTGTGACAAACATGTTAGTGTGAAAGTCACAAAAGCGAAGAGTTTAGTTTGGCATAGTGAGACATGCCATGTCAACTTCCTGATTTAAAGATGACCCTTCATCACTTTTTCCTCTCACATACTTCTCGTGGTCGCTGAGCACCGCAAAGGAGCTGGTGCTATTTTGTGAACAAATATTAAATGTAGGGAAGGTGGGGGACTATAAGAAGAAGAAATCACTATCTAACTCTTTGACTACAGCGTAGTTCACACAAAATGATGAGGGGCAAAGCATGGGACGTGCTAGCTCGTGTGGACGATGGAGAATACCTGTCATGAATTCTGAATGAGATGAATGGATTCTAACTGTCATCTCATCTACACATCGTCATCCTCTTTTTTCTCTGGCCTCCTTTCTCAAACGAAAATAGTTCTCCCTTCACACACACAAAATTCAAATCCATTCAACCATCCGCAGCCTAAAGATCGAATCCTTTAAAACTTTTTTTCTGCACACTTTCAAGTGTAATCGTGTAAAATCGCACCAACGACCCAAAAGACTTCAGATACTCCATTTAAAATCATAGTACAACAGCAAGTTACACAAAAACATCTCATGGTGACTGAATCACTATGAATTGTGCGAAGAAATAATAGCCACAAGGAGAAGGAAAAACTCCTTTTTTGTATGCAAAACTCACATTAAACGGTTATATAAATGCCACAGGATAACTAAAACTCATAGTTGTGAATAATACTAACAGAAAAAAATATACACTTTTGTTCATTTTTGTCTGCCTGTTGCTCTTTTTTTAAAGAGCATGAAATTCCTTTCTAAACGCATAAACCATTCTACTCTAGTCTTTGTTTGTATTTCATTTCATTATGGCTCCTCTTCGACGTGATAAGAAATGAGAGCAAAGAGGCGGCAGCGACCATGCATGCAAAATAAAGTGCATTGGGTATTCAAGAGATTCTTTTTCTATTTTTGGGTAAGCAAACATAGATGAGTTGTTTGAGTTTTTAGGCTTGATAGGTCATGCAGGCAAAAAATAAAGTTAACCAACGGTTTGTGAGTTTGACCAAACCGTGATTAATTCTATACTTAAGAGCTAAATCCGTCATGTGGAGCAGCAAGGGGGATACCTGCTGATGAGAGACTAACAATAACTGTTCCTAAATAAAAAAAGGGAAATCGACTTGGTTTTGTTTACGTAAATCGAGTTAATTGCTTGTAAGTCCTTTGGACTAAAACTATGCTTTGCATACTAAAGATCCGTCAGCTCACTTTAGTTGATTATCTAACCAAAGAAATTATGCCTGTAAAATAAATTTTCTATTCATGTAAAGTAAATAGTTACCTAGGTTACCTCCAACCTCACCGAAGGGCGAAAGATAATAGAAATACGACAGAAATTATTGCTTCATAGTATGTGGGAACACAAAACAAACAAAACAAGATCGATCAAACTTTTGAAATA
The DNA here is from genome assembly GCA_019593645.1 of Akabosia matsudoensis. Taxonomy (NCBI): domain Eukaryota; kingdom Metazoa; phylum Arthropoda; class Collembola; order Entomobryomorpha; family Paronellidae; genus Akabosia; species Akabosia matsudoensis. Next base: position 55,964 of record VICI01000073.1, on the reverse strand, counting down.
AAGAATTCATAGCATGCGAAATTTTAACAGCAGAGAGCATCGAATAAAGATTCATATAAAATAATAGACAACTTAATTCGGCGCATTGTTAGTCTGAAATAGGAAGATAATGCAATAGCAAATTTTCAGCAGCATTATCGTCCTGATTTTCACTTTGTTGTATATTCCATCTTGACGGCTTTGTGTGTGGTGCACACTTGGTCACAATTTGGCTTTCAGCAAAATTGAAATATTTTTTGAAAATGCCTAACCAAATGCAATTTTTCTACTAGTGACTAGTCAGCTAATACCCACTCAGTGAGTAAACAGGTATTGCGCTTTACAGCTAAGCTAACGAATCTGTGAAGTTAAACATTAACATTCTCTAGCTTGCTCACATATTGTTCATAATTTTTATCTGTTGTACGTGGAAAAGTGTAAATATTACTTTATTTAAAATTTTTTCCATTAAGGTTTGAAAAAAATACTTACATAATAATGCGTACACACAGCTAGACAATAATCATAAAGTGTATAATGGGAAAGTCCACATTATATAATGTACGATTTACACAAAAGAATAAAAAGGAGCCATCAGACTGGCAAAAGGCGAAGCACCAAACGTAACCATAGTCTACACATGAATTCTGCGAATACCTACAACTAGACATGCACAAAAGATGTGAAAAGATGATGATGATGAAGTGTGTTATTAACCTTCCTTTACGATTTTTTTTTGAAAGCCAACGATATTGTACCTGCATCAATGACCCAGAGCTACGTATCTATAGCAGCAATTTGTTTTGTGTACCTGTTTTCCTCTCTTGCAAATACATTGTTTTTGCACTGCGGCATCCGAAAGGTAACCTTTGGAACGATATTACATGAGTATTTTTCTATTTCAAAAAAAAAGTTAAATTACAACTCATATTTTCACGAGAAAACATGTCAGTTCAGAGGTATCACCTTTGAAGATATATAGCAGTTTAGAGTTTGGTGCGCACACCTCGTAAAAATAAAATAAATCCTCGCCTCATTTTTATTAAATGGAAGACGTCCAAAGAATGAGCCGCAAGATGTTATAACCCAAGTAAAACAGTCAGAGAAAATGTATCTGAAAAGACACGTACAAAAAATTTCTCCCACTACATCTATCCGTTCTATGAGTAAGTTCATTCATTACTAACACTTGAAAAAGATAGCTTCACTGCTAGTTCAATCAATAAGAAAGACGAGCGAGAAAACGTGTAAAGAAAAAAAGTGCAACTAGCATAAGCATTGCAGCCCAGTATTTTGCAATAATTAGTTTCGCTTCATTTGGACAAAACGGAACGTCCGGTCGAGTCACGTGAAATACTGCGTTTCTGCTCAACTCGCACTACAACTGGATTTAAAGGGCAGTGAATAGTATATAAGCAAGCACGTTACAATATGAAAGCAAGCAAATGTTACCTCCAGACAATTTTGTCATGGCAGGTATGACGGGCTCGTAGAACTTTATAAAATTCACGCATTAGTGCTTTAATATACAAGGCGATCACGAACATTGCCACTTCTATATAGTAGTACATGCTTATTCGATGCTATTTTATAATGCCTATTTGCCGTAATTGTGTAGGGAAATGGATGATTTCCTTTATGCTCTTTTTTGTTCACCGAAAAATAAATCGAAGAAGACTGCAATATTTCAAAGAAACAGCATTTATCACTACATGCTAGTTGTAGTAACCTGACTACTGCTTCCCTGTCAATATCATTTCGCTTCTCGCTACTACATCGCCACAAGTAAAGCAATTGTAATAATAATATTATTAATCAATGCTGAGATGGACTTATTGGTCGGCTTGTGTCTTGAGAGAGAGGCATATATAAACGCAGAGTGTTTTGCTTAGTAGACAACTGCGTGCGGAAAATAGAAGAGCGGAAATTATTTCTTCAAGACTTTTGCACGGATACTCACACTCGAAAAGAGAAGAAAAAGGCTTTTCCTTCGTTTCTCATGCACAGATTGTGTGCATCAACTCAATTACTCATTCAGTCAAAAGAACAATTTTTACAGACGTCCTTTCCCAAATCCATAAAAGAAAATGTATAAATTTTCCTCATGAAAATGGCAAAAATGGGAAGAAACTGTCTTCAAAGGGAACGAAAAAGAAAACGCAATGAAGCAGAAAGGAAAAAGAGAATGACGAACGATCGATGCAAAAAAAATAAAATGAATGAAATTTAACCATGGAATGGGCACATCAAACTAAACAGCTTCAATATTCTATTACTCTTTCATCTTTAGCGAACTGATTATGCACACACACCTCTACTTTTTGTTCACGACAACTTCCATTTAGGAATGAAACAGTAATAATTTGAAAAGGTCAACAACAAAGAAGGAAAAATAACAAAATGAACATGAAAATAATAACCATCAAATTCACACAAAACTAACAAATTACTCATGTTGCAAATAAAACGCTTCGAGCCTCATCGGAAACTGGTCATACCTTCGTACTCGGGTTATTTTCTTTGTTTGCAGTTCACGACTGAGTCGTGTGTGTCTTTTGCATCCCTTTTAGAGAAAATAAAAACGTGCAATCTACAAACCTAAACTCGCATACATGATCTATTCTAATAGAGACGCCTCTGAGTACAACAAAACGTATTTATTTGCGACTTGATAACGAAAAATGTGGTGAAGTGGAGAGATATTGTACAAATGTACACTTTACCCGTATGGGTCTGGCTTCCTTTGACATGATGACATGAATTTTCTCGCTTTGTATTGAGTACGTCCAACTCCCTATTTAAATACTGTTTTGCTCGGTTAACCTGCATCGATATGACTAAAATAACGACTTTGATCAAATAATTTGGCACGACCAACCACCACGCTGCAATGAATAATGCATAGGAAAAGAATATTTGAATGATCGCCCAAAATTTTTTGATAACGTAAACCTCATAGCCTCCTCCAAAATAGTAAATGGAAACCGTTACACATTTTTATGTCAAGTGACATCTAATACGTCAAGAATCTTGATGGTTTGTGAATAACATGACAGTGTTTTTATGAGGGCAAATAGTTAGCCATGAAAATAATAATATATTAGTGTTATATATTGGCAGTAATGATAAAATGACAGATTACACAGGATATTGTGCAACGATACCATAAATCCACGCAAATTTCAAAACTAGTTAGATATAAAGAGAAGAGGAAAAGTGATAGGAAGTTTTTCCTCTGTGACAGGTCATGCAGTCATCATCGTGTTCTTTAATATGATTACAAACAATAGACTCTTCAAACAATATTCTTCCTCTCACTTTGACTCTATCACGTATCATTGTACAAATTTGAAATGTTTTGGTCCGTTGTTGTTATGTTCTCATTGTATGACTAGGTTTTTTGTAAGAATTGAAAATCGTGTCTGACCATTCTCTATTCCCCCTTTCCCTTCGCTTTGGTTTGAAAGACATTTCCATGCCTGTACATTTTTCTTGCAAACATATCGATATTACCAACTGTTTCTATTGATTATAAGCAGCTTGGTTTACTTAGCCTCTTCACTTCAGGGAATTCTTCCTACGCGTTTACCTACACTTTGTTTGCTAATCTACGTGACTTGCCACATTTCTTGTATTTTCTACGTTGGCTATATGGGAAATACCCGAGAGAGTTTAATCGACAGTTATAGGGGAGAGTCGAATAACTAAGAGGAAGCGAATAGCGGAATACACGAAGACTTGATGGCTGAAGATATCCAGAAGAAGCGTTCCACTATGAGATAACTCATCTAGCAATCAATGGTTACCGACGATTTCTGGTAAATACACGTCCTTTTATTACAGAATTTCAGAAGTATTTTCCAGTGAGCTTGTACTGATATAAGTACTGATTGGAGCTACCAGATAATTCTTGTGTTTTCCTTTATTAATGAATACTCGGTGAAAATTCTCTATTCAATGCTTTTACACAATATTTACCTAGACTTAGCTAAGCCTGTTTTCTGTAAATTACGCCATTTTCCTGGAAACCATTTTCCGCCTTACTTTTAGACCGGAATTAGTGCTATTCTGGAGAGAATAATGGGTGTGTGAATTTGCCTACATCAGCTCCCTTTTAAACCTGCCCTTGCACAGGTCTGCTTTTTAGCGATATGACAGAACCACAAAAGAAGAAATTGCAATTGCGATTATTCTAAGCTTTCTACGATTTCCTCAACGGCGATGCCGATGACGATAATGACTTTGGTTGATGCATACGATTATTGCCCTAAATTGTTCACATCTGTGTTGAATGTGACTTTTTTTTATTTTGACGGCAACAGGAGATGTGTTCGAATAATGAAGCGTTTGTGTGTGAGTGAATGAGTTTCGACAAGCAGCTAAATTCCCTGAAGAATCCGAACAGCAAAGAGCGGCAACAAAATTGGAATCACAAAGTGAACCATCATTACAATCACACCACTAAAACCACCACTATAGCATCAGATTATCCTATCGAACCATAACCGTTGTGCTCTTTCTTCCGCATAAAAGCATATTTAACTTGAGCACATCTCAAGAACGTAACGAAACTCCAAAAATGCGTATTTTGCATCAAGCTACGCATACCTACCGCTATCGCATCACAAAGGGTGAATAGTATTCATGTATTCCTAAATCTTTAACTATATCATTTTTCGTTAACCATGTATGTTGCAGAATGGTTTATAGTATTCAGCTGATGATAATGACTTTGATAGCTATAATACCAACTGGCTGACTGACTGACTTTCTGATCATTCATCCTCTCGTTACCCTGTTGATGACAACGACAATAATGATTACTTCGGCTCAAGTGAATACGTATTCCTCGTATGCCGAAATACTAACGTATCATCTTCATCTCTCCCCCCTCCCCCAAAAACTGAAAAATATATCTTACTTTCCATGTTCCTATCCCTGAGCTTGTTCTTTCAGATTTTTGAGTTTCAGGCACGAAGAAAAAACTGCTGTATACCGTTTCGTCTGTCTCAAAACTGTCTGTTCTAAATGCCTACGAAACAAGAGCTGACATGAAAGAAAAAAGACGATAATTTGGGACATATGAACCGTTTAGTGACACGGTGTACTAAAAATGTGAAATCTTGGGACGTATAGCAGTAGTGGCGGTAATTGAGTGAACCCATTTGAACAGAAAATCCTTGTACCTTATAATAATCATAATAAAATTAATATACCTATGAAGCATAATCATAGTGGTGGTGACATAACGCTAGGCTTAATCATCCTCATATTTTTGTTCTCAGCAAAACTTTCGTTGAGCGTATTTCCTACATTGTAAAAAGATGTGACCCAGTTTGAAAACATGGAAGACAAAACATCCTGTTCAAGCATTTTTACCTTCTGTTTCACTATAATATAGGATAAGTCTGGAGATCGTATGTAAATTTTTAAGCGTTGGTAGACTCACATACACGTGGTGTGTTTCAGTTTTGTTTCCCTGCAAAAATCTGTAGTTGTAAACCGGATTAATTCTCCAATTTGAACATGGTTTAAAAAAAATTTCACTCCTTTGCAAAATAAGTTCCTAGGCTCTAGCTAACATTAGGATCAGCCCACACAGTTTTTACCGCAATTCACCGTGCTTCCTTTTTCTCTCCAATTATATAGCTCTCCATGAGCCTAGAGTCTTGTACAATACTCCTACTGGTATAATAGTATGGCAATCAAGTTGAGCCGTAGCAATTTTCATAATTTTTGCCCTATCAGACAACCATGTCGTAATGCACTCCTCCGTCGTTTTCTTTTCCAAACAGATATCTGATTTAAAGTAGGTGTGTGTGGCTGCGGCAGCATACTAAATGAATCCCCGAGTCGGTACTTTACCTGTCGCTCTTTTTCGATTCTTTCTGATGAGATACCATGTATAAATATGTTGAAGCACGAGTAAATGAAGCCGCGAATGAAAACCTATGGTTTGGATGAGGCAGATATTTACCTGAAGCCAAAGGCGAGCCGTTCACTTCACGTTAACATATTGCGTAGATCCATTTGATTTTCGAGTGCCCTAAGCTTTTAACTAAACATTTACGCTTAGTTTGGCAAAAATGTGCAATCATTTATGCAACGGTACTTTTTGCATTGGAAAATGTAAATTTCAAGACAAGAATTACGCTCTTATGAGTGTATTATATAATTTTGCAAAAACTTTCAGCTGAAAGCTGAAACATTCCTAGTGAGGGACTGTACGACGGACTGAACTTGGCTTGCAAAATCTGTTCCAGTTAATATCCAGCCGTCGACTTGGCTTCTCGGAAAGTACACGGCGTCGCTTCTTTTGCGTAAGCCGTGATACTTCCACGAATTGTTTGAATAATATCTAGGCTCCCATAAAACGCAAAAACGTATAATATTTCACTTCTACGGAATGTGGCTCATAGTTTCCGGGAGCCCTAAAATAAGTTGATAGCAGCCATCACATTGAGCCAGAAGATAATAGCAACCTGGAGTTAGGATATGCATCCGGCATTCACGGGAAAAATTACCGTTTTCCTTGAATATCAGCTAAGGTAAATCTATCAGTGATCCCTCTACTCGTCCACTGCTCTATCCATTTTACTGCTTATCCAAGCACCTGCATATGACATAATAAGCACGAATTGGTGTGGTGATGTGCGTAAGAAAACCAACGGAGCAAGAGTAAGATTTAAAATATTTGACAGTCGGGTGCATTCACGAAGAAACGATCGCGGGCACGACGAATATGATCCCGATAATTTATGTTTGCTAAGATACCAACATTCGAGCGGCATGTGGAATCGCAGCAAGCTATGAAATCGTTTCACCTCGACTTTTTTCTGCTGTTGACATGAAACAAAATGAAGAAGAAGAAGAAAGTGCTACTCACACGAAAAAATAGGATATCAAAAAGTATTACATTGTAGACTGGAGGTCGACACGTCGTCGTCTCAAAGGAGCTCCTACTAAAAGTCATGACCACTTTTATGCCACACCACAGTAAGCACATTTAGCTGTGCTTATCATTATAACTAATGTCCCTTTATTTATGCTTTCAAGTGTGTGTAAAGATTATATTATTTTTGTTCTTGACACTCGTTGGCTGGCACACAACCGTGAAGAGAAAAAAAATAGTATTATTTCAGCTTGAACAAAACACCATTACACGGTAATAGCCTCGAGATGCGATTGTGTGTGTGATGCGTCAAGCTTGCGATTGTGCTTATACGGTAAACTTTTTACGGAGAGACTTTGACTTTAATATACATACATGAATGCTTAGACGAATGTTTATGCTGTCATATTTCCTACCTTTTTAAATATGTTTGTCGCTGCTCAATCAAAGTTGCGAGAGGAGATATGAAAACTTAACAGAAATGTATATTGCGTGATTCAAGTTACATAAAAAATCTCATATTGTTACAAAGAAAGTTTATCTTTTTATTGGATTCAAAAGCATTACAATATTCATACGCTTACTTCTGCAAATTGTCATCGCCTGAAAGTGTTTTCTATAATAGAAAAAGCTGATATATGTGAGCAGTAAAAATTTACCGAAGTCAAAACATATTTCTACCACCTTTTATTCCCCTTCTTCTGATGTTAATATATCTCATCAGTGCCAACAGATAATGCTATCATTTAAATAGAAAAAGGTATCATACATTCATACTTGTTTTATTCATTTTGTCTGTTCATAAAAAAACGCTAAGTCACTGCACTCTTCACATGACACTACGTGCGCAAATGAATATAATATTCACCCCCAGGCCGCTGGAAATAAACCTGTGATGTACTACGTTTTTGTGCGATTTCTTCAGTTCGTCATTCTGCTTTGTGCTTTCCATATTTATCTCGGTAATGCCCGATATCTTGCCAATATCCATGTAATTTGTTCTCCTCTCGTCGCAAGCAAACGAGAACGTGTAAAGCAACGAAACACAAATCAATGTGAATGCACAATTCCTGGATTGTAATAATAATGGCTTTTCAAACAACATCTTGCTTTTTTTACTACCATCCACGTCAAACTTTCATCCATTTTAGAGAATAAAAAGAGTAATCGAGTTGTGAACAACATACCCATACAATTACAATATTGCAAAGAAACATAGCAGCATCGATAATAGTGATATTGTTGTCGTTAAATAGCACGTTGCTTGTCTGAACAACAAAAAGAGAGAATAGATACAGCCAATCTTCTTTCCTTGGCTCATTGGCTGTGTAATAAATACTGTCTGCTGGAGAAGTTATAAAAACGGATTTTTGTTGTTGGACACATATTAGTAAGAATGCACTTGGGAATAAAACGAATAAAAGGGAAGAGAGAATGATTACAGTGGAATCACGACTCGTGATAACTACAACCTCTCAAGTCATGATTTTTCATACAACAAAAAGTCCTTTGCGAGTGTCATGATCATGGAGTGAGCAAAAGCACTCATGATGTGTGCAAAATAATAGGACAAGATTTTCCCGTGGACATTACATGCTTGTTGTATTAATATTGGTTAGCCATCAGTATTATTAGTGTATTTTTTTCTTGCTGGGTGAATGTGCAAGATTGTATGCAAATCAGTACAACACCACAACTTGTCAAGATGATACTGCAGTATTTCTTTTTTCGTAATAATCTAAGGAGAAAAATATGCACACAAGCCGTACTGTCCAGCGATATTTACAGGCTTGTCTTTTTGATTACGAGAACGAACCAATGCACTAAAATACCGGCTTTTTGTCGAGAAAATGTTTCTCTCGTGCGGTTCACATTAGATGCACACATTATTATTATTGCTCCACAGCTATTATGTTATCCTTATCATTATGCTATACGCAAAAAGGCAAGTTTTCTCAAGGGAGAAAGAAGTATCAAAGCGAAGATTGTGGACAAGCAATTGAAATAGCACTAACGTTTTTTGTAGTGTGAGACGATTATCAATCAAGTTTTGTCAGTTTTTGTGTACAACGTATTGACTTTTTTACGCTGTTTTTCGGCAATTTTACGTACGAATGAGCTTTAACTCGATAATGATAATGGTGTGATGTGACTCACTTTTGTTATGAGCGGCAGTGTTAGAAACGCCGGTCAATATGGATAAGAAGTGGGAAAAGGGTGATAGCTTTTGAATCTTTTATTTTAAGTATGTTCATCACATCCTTGACGTATTCATGATTATCATGATTGGTATTGATATGGTTGAATTCTTTGAGTAAAATTGAACATGTAACCGGCTGACCTGCTGCACCCGCACCCATCCCCTGGCTTTTTTTACATTATAATCTTGAATTAAAGAATCCAACAACGTTTAGTATTATAATTTTATGTAACCCTTTTCAGCTTCATTTTAGTTCTTTCACGGAATACTGAATATTCGGTTGAGCGTTAAAATCGACATGTCGTGGGATTTGAGTATTTTCCTCAGACTGAAATATGATGCATATAGTAAATGATGTTTTCGAAAAATAAACCCTATTCCTTGATGACCAAGTTACTCAATAACTGTTATTATCCCATAATTTTGGTTATGTACATTTTACGCACTGAATTCTACACTGCTTCGGGAATTGTAGTTGCCATCATCAAATAAACTTTTGGATAAAAAAATGTACTGATTTCAGTATGATATTTGATATTTTCGAGGTTTAGTTTCCAGAAAATACTATTTCAAGACGATATCATTAAAAATACATAGATAATGTTTATGGAAATATTCATATAATTGCGCCAGAACTTCCAAAAGGCAAACATTTCTGCTTTCCAAAGCCAAGGAAGTGACATAGGGAATTCCCTCCATGATCAGACTCCTTCATGGAATAGTACGCGATGAAATCGTGTTACATACGTCGTAGCAGTACCCTTCATACTTAAAAGTATTATGGATAAATCAACTGCAACGAAACAGCGATTTGTGAAATTAACCAAAACAAAATACCGACGAAGACTATACTGAGCCACTGCACGCATTCCCAATCTTGAAAGAGACAGTTCAATATTAAATTTCTCCGAAACAAGAAACATGTGGTAACATGACAAAGAACTTGATTGTTCATTACAGCCTGACAAAACCACATTCTCCAACATTCTTTCTCTTTATATGACACAACACGCCACAATTTTGGTATGAGGAAGAAGAACGGCTTATATTTTGGGCACCAATCTTGTCCAATATTTGTACTGTTAAGCTCTGCAATGTTGATTACTCAGATAAAATGTCTATTTTTCTACTTATGTCTACGTTTATCTGAATGTTATGATTACTTTTATTTGTACTGCGATGTGATATAGTTTTTTTTCTATATGTAACTCTACTCCAGTCCGGTCAACCGTAATATTGTTTTATTAAAGGACATCAAATATCACAGACGAAAAAATTGTTATTAGTGGTTTTTGGCTCATGGTGGCATTCATTTCCCCTTCTTGCTTACGACGACTTTACTAACGTTATTTTCAACATCTTACTTCTTCTATCATTTCACTACTATCTAAATTTTCGCCCCTCTCTCCTCGGTATCCTTTTTATTTGATCGGAGTTGCCGATGCGTACGAGCTACACATGTAGATGCACACCAAACAATCTGGAGGAAACCTTACAAAGTGAAAACCACCTTTTTTTGTATGTGTCTCTACGCACCCTCCAAAAATCACCACATATTTTTTTCCAGAGGAAACTATTATAAAAAGACCAGCTTAGCTTGCGGTTATTAAATTGCAGCGAAGCAGCAGCCAGAGAAAAAAATGTATTTTTCTGCACTTTCTTTTATTTCTTCACAATTCCTTCCAGCGAGAGGACAACCACTAATGCTTCCTCACTTCTTAGATTACAGAAAGTAACAACTGAACCATTTCTTCGTTGGACTGCTACTACTTTAGGGTAAATCGAACGAACATTTTACTTTACTCATACTAATGTTTAATAGTGGTTGGAGAGGCAATGCAAACCCACATGACTTTATCTCAATGCACATTTCTCATCATCATGATTAGGTAGCTGGGTCCAGAGAGATCTCGAGGAGTAAAGGAATGGAGTAACTCACCAAGGGATTGTAGATAGTGGGTAACATGAGCTCAGTGAAACTTTGAGATTTTCTCCAGTTTTATTTTGTCCCTAACTAGAAAAAAATCAGCTTAATCATTTTGAATATCACAGAAAAATAAGAAAAAAATATACCGTTTAATAAAAGTCAGCAATGAGCACAGGAGGTCTGGTTAAATAGACGTAGCAGCCTTTAGAAACTTGTGTTCACTGAATAAAAGCGTATGTTGCGTTGTAAAGTTACACCACCTTGAAAGACATGCTACACTTTACCAGTAGCCTGCCACGAAGTGAAAAAGAACGAAAAAATGGTCTAGCTAACTGGAGGCGGCTAGTAGTAAATGAACCGTATGAAAAGACATGGCCCAGAAATGGGCCATTGCGTTGCATCACACTCGTCATTATTGCTATCGCCTTAAGACTTCAGTTTACTTCGTCGATTACTTTATTCTCTTCAGAGATATGAATTTTACCTAGAAAGAATGTGATGTGGTGTGGGTATATAGGCCCCCATTAGTAACTGGAAGGATTCTATTTTAAGGGAAAGGACTGCCTGGAGAGAAGAGAGGTTTTGAATTGAGTATTTATGAGTAGGTGGAGGAGGACAAAGGTTTTGTTGGTAACGAGGTAGGTCGATATAGCAGATGTCATATGTCATGTCAATGTAGGACGAGATTCTATGCATGGACGAGTTCCTAGTTTTCTTCGAGGTCCAGATCGTCCAAAAAGGGAAATTGAGAAGCCTCTTGTGTTTTCTTGCTTGTCTGGAAAAATACGTGGAGACAGAAGACTTGCTGACTTTTCAACTAGTTCTCTTCTTACGTTGGATACATTACTCGTGAGGAAAACAAAACAGTACGTTAGTTTTTCCTGCTGGACAGTCAAACTGGAAAAACGAAGACGCGGTTTTTCCTTCGTTTCAGGAAAAAAACCTTCGGGAAAAACGACAAAGATAGTTTGTCTACACTGTGGTGGCAATGGTAGATGAGTGATGCGCACACAGAATACTGATTCACCGCACCGGTCTCTTATCGAAATCAACAACATTTTCAAAGACTCTTAGACAAAAATACGCTAGGCATAGGCATTGCATCTCCTACGACCGTGCTTAGTATGCAGGGAGGACAGTCCGTAGCAAACTTTATAGCGTTTTTCTACTCATCCCATCAGCTATCCTAGCCAAAAGTCAATGAATCACAATTGTCGTGAGTGTGTGCAACAACACCTAAAATCTCTAACCAAGTTTCGCGATTCATGTATTTAGGTTTGTGTTGTATCGTAATACCATCCATTCGTCATTTTTCCTACATTGAAGTAGAATTTGCTGGAGGCATGCTGCCCTGAAAATATAAATTTTCTCTGTTGCTTATCAAAATGCATCATACAAGGTCTCCTATTGCGTGCACTCAAACATTTACACACATACAACAGAATTTTATCCAGTTCATGCCACACTATCCATACAGAAAGTGTCATATTTGGGGTTCTCGTACATAGCCACTGCTTGCTTGGGGCAAGCCTAGCCCTAAGATGATAAAAAAGACACGTCTTTCTCAGGCCATAAAATAACACTTTTTGCTCCAGAAAATTCCATCAATTTTCGTTCTCTACTTGGGACCCTCTTTTTTCCAGTAAGCAAGCTTAACTTAGATCTCACTACACATTATAAAAAGAACTGTAATGATTACCGAAGGCACGAAAAGAATCTCGTAATGACCCAGGGAAACATGTACGCATAACATCTACCCACCCTCACTCTCCTCTCGAATTATCGAAACTATCTTGTGATAACAGGTAACCGAGAAAATCAATGTTTAGATAATCTAATCCAAAGTGACGATAGAGAACCAGAAGGAGCATAAAAGAGCTTTGTCTCCGTGCTAAAGTCAGCGTAGAGGACATTTTTCTTTAAGCCTCATTCTTTCCTTCGTTTAAACTGATTGTAATAGCTTCTTATCTGCCTTCCCTGCTTGTTAAAAGAATAACATTTGTTTTATTTTCATCCCTTCCCAACCTCTCCAGAGCTCTGGTATTCTTAAAGACGTATTTTGTTATAGTGGTAATAACAACACAAGAATTGTGTACTACGTTTTTTTCCTTAGTGTTCTACGTGTGCACTGTGAGTGATTGTAGCAAGCCCACCCTTTGATTACACTTTGAACTAAGCAGTTCAAGCGCTCATCTACAAAAAAGAATATTTTGTTTTAGAGTATAAGTCACTAGAAAAAAAGAACTCCACCAGTTTTCTTTTAAAGACAGCAATTCCATCCATCCGCCTTTTTCCTTCTTCACGGATGAATAATGAGTAAAACCATTTTACAAGCGTGTTAATCCTCCCTTCTTAGCTTTTTCACCCTTTTTCAAAATATAGAAGAACTAATCTCGAGAAATCTGAGATGCGCAGTATTTCATACGTGAAAATGATGAAAACTGCTTATGTTACGTACGTGCACGGCACTCGGAACAGCAATGTGACGATACATTTAAAGCCTGGTTGATGTTTTTCATCGTTAAACATCAACGATAAAACATTAAGAAACATTAGGATGGGTTGTGATGGGCCAAAAGGTTTTGTTTCAGAAACGAAAATAAAACAGTTTAGTGTTTCATTTCAGGTAGAAATTGGTTTGTGTAGTTGATATAAATCCAAGTATAGTTAATAGATGCCTTGTTGTGTTTTCCCAAATATAACATAGATTTTCTCTCGTCGTTAAAAACCAGCCAGCCAGAAATGTGACCGGCTACGCGGAGAAATTTTTATACGATTGGTGTAAAGTGTTTTTGGTGGAAACGCGCACGTTTTTACTTTATAGTTGGACTTTTTCCTCTAGTCATATTTCAGCTTACAACAAAGCAAAGTGTGGCCCCTATGAGAATGAATCTCATCATCTTTCTCTCTTCACCTCAACCTTTTAATTTCTTAAAAGCTATGCAATAATGATGGAAATATCATGAACTAGCGACCACAAAACTTTTTACGTGAAAAAGTTTTCTTCACAAAATAAGTACTAAAAATGATTGTGGCGATGCTACTGTTGTTCCGGCTTTTAATATGTTTCTGTTGTTCGGCGGTGCTTGGAGGATGATGAGGATGTTGAAGGCAATTGTATGCTTTGCCGGCAACTCCACCTTTTTTATTGCCCGTTTGGAAAACATGACGAGTCTGATGATGTTTTCAAGATTGCCTTAAAAGTTTAAAATGGACTGGAAACTGCTTGAAACGTACGTGTGTAAAAAGAAATCGAGTTTAAAACATGGTCGTTTTTATTATTGTTATGATGACTTTTTATTCTTTTGCTTCCATTTCCAGAGTCTTTGAAAAAAAAGTTCTTAAGCCTCGCATGTAAGTTAACTTTAGCGGTTTGGATTTTAAGTGAATCGTAGTAGATGGACGGGGTGTAATAATTTTTGGTGCTAAAAGTTAAGTAGTCGTGTAGATGCATTAAATGCTCCTATTTCCCCTCCTTTTTATGACACACAGAACTGATTTTATATGCATATCTTCTCACCAAAGTCAAATACTTATACGGGAATTCATCTACACTGACTAACATATACCGAGCTCTCATGAAGCTAACACATCGCTTGTAGCGTTTGATATAAACATCAACTACACCGAAGGAATAAGGATTAGCTATTCACTTGAACGTGTTGACGTTTCAAACTCTCAGAAACACAAAACAAATGTAAATCAAGTCAACATTCGATTTCAAAAATATGTTGAATAGAATGAATTGTGTGTCAGGAGAAGACAAACGATATCACAACAACTTCTTAAAGCACATTCGTTCCTAGGATCATGTTGGCTGCGGTGAAACTATCAACTTGGCCAGCGGACAAACAGTCCAGCGCAACAAATTTCCAAAGTATCTGTCATTCATTACGAAGCGTTTCCCGAAAAAAATATTTTAAAATTTGAATTATTATCAGTCATTCCATCTTCCAGTTTTGTATATAATCATTATTACACAGTTACAACAAGCACTAGCTTGCCGGTACCTGTACGTTATTATGATTTCTAAGCTTCTGTATGTAACTATAATGTGGAACGCATGCAGTTCATCACAAAACAGGAAAACCGAAATTGTGTTAGTTGAAACGTTCCTTGGAATACCAGCGACAAAGTTTAGTTTGAAACGATACCCAATACAGCAAGCAAGCATATATTCGCTCAACTGCAGTGTAAATACCAACGAGAAGGACCCGAAGCTGAACCTGACTCATATTTGAATTCTTGATGGAATTGATGCCATTGGAAGTTTTTGTTCAGTTCGGTCGGGTCCAACTGTCTTTGTAGTACTCATTTGCAGCTACTAAATTGACAAAAGAGCTCGCAAAATACTGTCGTCGTTGCTCATTTCGTTTTAATTATTGCTCTGGATTTTGGCAAAGTCTACCGCAAACATACCGTTGCCTTCGACTTGTAACATTGTTACCACAAATCCTTTACATCGATTATTACTAAATACTACTTTACATTTGATGAGCTATAGTTCGTCTATGGACAAAAGAGCTTATGATAATACGGTCATGGATTATAGCTGTAACATAAGCTAGTATTGTACCGAATGTGCTGGTAGGAAATGTTCTGGCATGCTTTCTGGATTTCTCTTTTTATTTCGACTTTCAGCAATCATTAAACTGACTTCAGAATAGTACGTGGGAACTTTTTTCTAAAAAATAAACGACTTCACAGGCGAATTTCGATGGGAGGCTTAGCAATAATAAAAGAATCTACATGTAGCAGCTAAAAATGTTCTTAGAAAGGTGTGGTGATTTGCTTATATCCACAGTGGTTAAACTCAGGCCCACAAAAAATCATAATGGTCCCTTAATAAATACCCAAGAAGGGATGAAACGCACATAAAAACGCCACAATTCTTTATTTTTCTGATTCCTCTAGGGTGGTAAGAAATATCCGCTGAAACACCAATGTCTGCGAACACTTTTTTGGCTGACAACTCTGACTTACCATGTGAGATTATAGCCTGGTTGGACTATTGTTAACGCTATATTTTTAAGCTGTACGAAATCTGCACATGTGAAACAGTAAATCATGTCATTAAATAGTGCTAAAACATGTGTAATGGGAAGAAAAGAGTTGAATGAATGGTGTATGTGTGAATGCGTGTTGCTTTTGTGATGATGCCAAACAGAATAGCTTGTAAAGTATCCAGAGATGTAGAGTAGAGCACGTCCAGTACTCGGAACACTTCAACATCCACATATTATTTGGACGTAAAAGTATATTTTAACTGCTTTTCCTCACAAAAAGCAACCACCGTTAAAAGAAAAAACAATGAGAGAGCGGAACAGAAGCGTATATAAACTTTAGGAAAAGCAATGGAGAGAAAAGACACATGAAAAGGCATTCAACTATACTTACACTCATCAACTCACTAGTTTTCCATGACCAACTTTAATTTGAACAAAGTGTTCACTCTCTCCATTTCAACTTTAGTGGAAAACCTCTTTTGTATAGATAGAGGAGCATATAGGATACCTAGGTGGCTACCTATTCTACAAGCCAAACCTGTCAGTGTGGTAGTGGTGGCAATGTAGAAAATTCTGGTCGTGCATTAGTAATGTGTAATATCGTCCAACACCAAGGATCCCTTTCATTTTCATCCCATTCAACTTTCACTAGCTCTTAAACTACGTGATATCTTTTCTCCCAGTCAGATACGACCAAGCTTAACATTGCTATATAGATTGGAATAACAGCTTTAGTCCAATTGCGAAATGATGTGAGACTCCTCGAACACATTCATAACATTACTTGGTAATAATGTCATTTCTTCTTCCGGAACCTTGCTACTATAACTGTCCATGTGAAGGTTTAAACACAGGGAAGAAGAGCCAACAGAGAAGAGTTGCACAAGCTGACAGCTTAGTTAGACAGGTTCCCTGACACAACGAGAAGAACCAGAATTTTTTTCTCTTTTCTCTTCTCCAAAAAAATCGAGAGACAAAATGAATAAATGGGTTGAATACGCTTTGCTATAAAATAGTAGGGATATCGCACGTTTAAATCCGCTTTTTCTTCTTGCAAGTGTATCTTCGCCGGGGATCTGGTACATTATACATTAGACTGGTGGTTTTTCCTTTCTTCCTTCATCGCCACTCTTTCACGTTCATCTATTCGTAAAGTGTCTGGGTGCGACTGTAACTTTGCACTAAACAAACACATTTCTCTTAAAGCTCGTTCTACTTTTTTTCTGGGCCACTTTTCACCTCAACTTTATGATGGTCATTTTATTGCTGATAGCCATATCGTTGGATAACGTGAAGCCTCTTTGCCTACCCGGACGTATTCAAACCGCAAACTAGTAATAATATGTCCATTTCTTAGTCTTTCTAGTTTTCAAATGAATGCGATATGCTAATAAAAAATGCCAAGTACACGTCTCGTACAGAAAGAAAACAAATTACGTACACAACTTAAGGCCATCTGAAGTATCATGCTCGACTCTCTCTTTCATTTCCATTGATATAAAAAATTAATAAAGTACGAGTCAAGTTCAACATGTAGAATAGACGACCAGAACAAAGACATTGAATGAAAAGTTTGTGTACTTGCCATATTTTCTGGTCATTTTCTTCCTTCTTAGAGCAACGTAGACTTACACTTGACGTTTATATTGGGAACCCGGAGAAAGTCTGCGGCACTGTGTATAGGCTAGTCAAACAGGAAACTCACTTTCAAGATGGCAGATAGGTACTATTTTGAGTCGTTTAGGTACGCAGGAACAGTTCATGTTTCCTTGTTCTCATTTCCTTGAATATTTAATGGTTTTTTCAAGTGGCTATCTGCTGTTTTTATGGAAAGTTTGTATATTTTCCTTCTGCTTTTGACGGCGCCATTTTTCCAATGCAAAAATAAGTATTCAACGGACAAAAAAAGTTTACTACTGGTGATTTCTTTCCTCTTTTTGGGAATTTTTTCTTCTCTTCTGGTGTTGATATATAGTTTTAGAGTTTACTAGTGTCAACAAGGGAGATGCTGCATGGTTAAGTGTCTGAATGTCCTTTTATTGCTGGCTATCAACATATCCTGAGAACGGATGGAATGCACTGTAAATTTTATTCCAATACTGTACCGCAAAGCTGTTTCTATTTTATTTTGATAATAATTTTAGGGCATATCTGCGAATAGATTTTGGATGTTATGCCAAGAATTGAATTTACGAGTTTCACCCAGAAAACTGCAGAAATAATAATAAATACGGAAACAGTTTCTAGTTTTTAGTAATGCGCCAGCACATAAAGCACATTTTTAATAATGACAAAGGGAACGGAGATGAGAAAAGGGAAATTGAGATTGAACATGGAGATACGCACCAAGAGAAAATACATATCGTTTATTTTGAGAGATTGTCAGCAGGACTGCGGACAGCATGCATGCACACGGAGCACTTAACCTCTCTTTGACCCAAGACATGGGAACCACAGTGTAATTTCAGTTTGTTGCATATTGCATCATCATCATCAGATTTCCAGCACATTTTAGCATTTCTCCGTGTTATTCTCTACAAATGCCATGTTCTTGACGATCAATTTTGGTGGGAAAAACTGCTTTTCATCATGTTCCTTATCCGCAGCACTGCAGTACCACCACTAACGTCACAACATGTCTTGTCCGTATAAATAGCCAGACAGCAGGACATTTCTGTCATAAGATTCTCAGAAGGTTCTTAATAAACTTCGTATGTAAATATACGCCCTACGCAAGTCCGCAGCTATCATCATAACCATAATGATAATCATCCCCTCATCTTCAATATCAAATAGGATGACTCACCGCTGAGAGGTAAATGTTACGTGAAAATTGCTCGTAAACGTACCACCATATTGCTTTTACCAGGCGATTGCGATATGATTAACATGACAAATGAACCATGTTTATACTGAAATGAATGCCCGCATGACAATGAGTATGAAGAAAAACCTAAGGTGTCTCTTGTTTTAAGGCACTAGTTTAGTATTTTCTATTTTTCCAAAAAGGGAAAATACAAACGCTCATGATTGTCATTTAGCACTGTGCTGTTTGAAAACAACGACGGACGACGAGGGTCGTTCTTAGTTCTACGGAAAGAGTTTTTACGAGAGTTTTTAGGAGAGAATAATAAAAAAGGTCATTTTCTCAATGTAAGCCTTGTTAAACGGGGCAAAAGCGAGACGAGTAAAGGTGGCGGAATACGTGGAGGAGGAGAGGTTCACGAACAAGAGCGGAGCAATAACAAAGAAAAGTACGACAAAGTTTGTATACTTTGCTATTAAAATTTTCTTTTTTCGTTCCGTTTCAAACGAAAAAAACGCTTGAAAAGTAAATATCTCACACACTCACAAGGGACAAGACATTACTTTTTTGTCCAGTACTGAGAAAGCGTCTTTTGAGTTTCAACTGGCGCACCCAATGACAATATCACCTTCCTCAGAAAAGAAGTACATTTTCTAGTTACTTCTTTTGGACTTTTATAGATATTGTGTACATTTCTGCAATGTCATCGTGTTTGGTGCAGTCAAGAGGGAAAACGATTATATCATCACATCATGCTGTTTATATTTAATAGTTACATGTTGTTAAACGATTAAGATAGAAGTGCATCTTAGTAGGAACTTGGATAGGTATATGACAGCTCAAAGAGTATTTGGGAATACACAAACAAAAAATAATAAATATTTGTTTGTCAAAGAAATTTTTCTCGTCTATCACGCGCACCCACGCGCCACGCTACTTTATGGGCGTTCAGAGGGTGGCATTCTATGGATCGTGAAAAATTTTAAAAAAGATTTAAACACAAAACAAGAGCTTTACACTA
This sequence comes from Akabosia matsudoensis, assembly GCA_019593645.1. Taxonomy (NCBI): domain Eukaryota; kingdom Metazoa; phylum Arthropoda; class Collembola; order Entomobryomorpha; family Paronellidae; genus Akabosia; species Akabosia matsudoensis. Next base: position 36,133 of record VICI01000073.1, on the reverse strand, counting down.
GAGTTGCCTTTTATTTTGAATGCTACAAAGGCGCGAGGCATATATAAAGTATTCAGTATTTCCTCGTCCATTTCCACACTCCATAAAGCACATCAATTATTCCACTCATGTTAAATATTACTACCTTTTCGTTTCGTACATTGTGCAAAGAACAGGGATTATTAATACATAATATAATATTCAGACTTTAAAAGAGCACAGAAGGAATAGGAGAAAGAGCAATGCCCATTTTTAGATAATCTTGAGTAAGTAACTGCACAAACAAGAAACAACAGCTAGCATTCCGAGATTAATTTCATTCCGTTTCAGATGCATAATTCATGCGGAGTGCTGGAGAAATGTTGTTTGCCCCACTGCAGCCGATATAGTTTCACCATTTTGTCCACATGTCACTACTACAAGTTCAAAGTATCCTTATATGGTTCTAGCAAACAAAACTTTTTATCGCCAGTTTTATGCATTAGCAATTTTTGCATGAGTGCAATTAGCAGATGCATAGAAACATTTATAATGTAAACTCTTCTTTTCCGATGAAGTGAACCTTTTGGGTTCTCTCTCAAATATTTCATCTCCTTTCGTAAGTTAAACTGCTACAAAAAGCAGCAGCAGTAAGCAGTAACCTAGATTCAGATTTGCGGAGATTTTCTTATTTCGAGCGATTCCTTGCAAATAAATATTAAAAATGTATGCCACCAATTATAAAGGATACAAGTAGGGAACAGGACAAGCAAAAGAAGCACGAAAGGGTTAAACCGAGTCATTTCCATTTAATGTTTTTTCCTCTTTTTCTAGAGAATGAAATGCTCATTCTAAAAGGAGTAGGAAGGAAGCTAAGCTTTTTTCTTTTGCAAAACAACCCATTTGTAGGAAAAGGTTAGGTAATTTTTTTGAACAACATCATCAAGTGAGGTTATATGGACCATGAAAAACGAGTGAATCTGATTTTTTTATTTCCTCCCAATTTAAACAGGGCTTTGATGCAAAGAACTATAAATAGAGAGCCTGTCTTATTTAAACAGTTTATTGCGTTTCACGATATATCACTTGAGCTGAACAAGGCTTATGCAGTACTTATCCGTGCCTCTATGTCATAGAAAAGAAAGCAGGTGGTGCATACAATTTTCCTTTTCTCTTCTGTTGGAAGATGATCTTACTGTAACTCCTACCCTCCCAGTTTATGTTCAAAACATTGTTGAGCGGTTGACGGAAAACTGGATGGGAAAGTGTTATATTTTTACGCAATATTTTTTAGCGAATAAACAATAAAAACTACTCTGACAGGTTTCTTTTTTATTGCTGTTTCCTTCCGCCTGTCTGAAAATATCTCTTTCAGAGCTGAACCAGAGAGTAGAATACGCTTTCGTTCACTGATATACGGATTCAGCAAACAGTGAAGATGAGAAGAATATAATTGCACCATAAATGAAGACCCAGTCTCTTTAGTCGGTATGCCGAAAAAAAACTCGGATAATAAAGTGCATTTTATTTGCGGTCAGATTGGGCACAACTTATTATTTTCATATTTTCTAGAAACTTTCAAAAAGTAGAACAGGAAATTGTAGACAAAAACTCAAGTGAAAACAGCAGTAAAACATGGTTTTTTACTTGATAACAAACCAACAACATTGTTTCCATTTGGAAGAAACGCTGTCTTTTTTGCAAATCTAACAAATATATCTTCATGTGTTTCCCCTCTTCTTTTCATTTTGGGTTGTTTGCCGCCTCTGTCTTTTCTCTATCCGCCTTCAACATTTTGGGTTGTGTCTACTTTTCACAAAAAGAGTGGGTAAAAAATTGGGACTTTAGAATAAAACGTAACTTTTCTTGTTCCGCTGGAGTTGTCGAGTGAGTTCACAGGAACACTGAGAGGAAGACAATGCGGGAGGGAAGAGAGAAAAACGCAAATATTACGTGCTTTATTCTTTCGCGATTTTGTTGCATCCGACATTATCCCCTCCCGCCTTGTTCAGTATAGAAAATTGCGAACACACAGAGGAGCAAAGAAAACTGCCGCATGGGTTCTGTGACTAATGTTTCGCATGTGATTACTGTTACAATTTTGTCGAGTAAATTGTCTAACTATTTCTTTCCTCCTTGTTCTTCTCAAAACGCACATTCTTTGAGTCTGCCAGTAAAAGTTTTTCGCTTTTCACATGGGTACCCATTGTGTCTTTTTCGTTCAATTATAAGCAATGAAAAAAGTATCTATAAAACTCTTCGTTCCGTTCTTTATTATCATCCGCAAGGTACATTTTATTTAATGTATAATAATAATGATAATAATATGCAAGTTTACAGATGCTTCTGCCAGCAGAGATGAGTATATTGTAAACACAAGCAAAATTTAGATTTTTTTTGTAACTTCCTATCTGCAATTTTCCACAAAAGTCATGCCGAACTTTTACTTACTCTGTAGACAAATAAATGAGATATTTTCTCAGAATCTTCACAGATCTGAGTTTGCATTGCACACAAAAGGGAAAAATAAAACGGCTGGCCATCAGATGCATGCTCTTTTGAACGTACTACCACTATTTTTTGACTTCTCACAAAACTTAAATCGCATAAATCTAGAAGAAAAAGCAATTATTCTAATTCATGACCATCGGCATTCCAAACATTTTCCCATGCTCCCTAAACAAGCATTAAAAAAGAAAAAGGCATATGAAGAGTTTTCCGAGTAAAAAAAAGCTATCTCGATCATCGTTTCTTCCTTATAAGGAACATTACCGATTTTTGTTTTGCTAGTTTATATTCTATAGTCTTTGTACCGGACTCATTTTCTTCTTTTGTGGAATAAAAAAAATGGCTTGGAAGAAGAAGGAAATTAATGAGGAGCACATCACACATTTTCCCTTTTCTACTTTTCTACGAACCGAAAAGCAGTTGTGCTAGTGACAAGGCAAGAAGTTGCCCTGCTTGCTGGCGTTTGAACGTAGACAGGCATGAAAGCAGCAAAAGCTGTAAGCCCTTAAGTGTTGAGTGTTGATCTTTTCTTCCTGCTACAAATGTTCTCAGCAAGATTTTTAATACCCTCCAAATGTATAGTGATAATGAATTTGAAGTAGCTCTTGTTGGTTTTCTCCTTTTGTCGTCACATCAAGAAGGTAATATCTCATAATCATGTCAAGATGTCAAGATATGAATGGTGGGATCATACGGACAAGGTTAGAAAAAAGAGTAAAATATTTTTCCACATACCTGAAGATTTTGGATAAGTTGCTGACAAGTAATAGGGGGAACATCACTACCGACAGAAACGACAATATCTTCGTAACCACCAAATTGGTTCATGCGTAACCCGTCAACTTCTCCTGTACCGGTGAGCAGTGCTACTGACAAGAATGTGAACCAAAGGGCAGTCCTTGAGGAAGAGAACGTTGACGATGATGGGAAAACTGGGGCTGATGACGATGATCGTATACTCCTGTTTACTCTTCTTTTCCTTCTGATGCCCAAGTTTCCCATGGGGTCACTGTCCTCTTCTTGTGCTGCGTCTCTGCTCATCAGGTCACATGGACAATTACTCATTATGACTTGGTTTAGCGAATTCTTTTCCACTCCGCCGGTTCTGTTCAGTCTCATCATGGATACAGTAGTTGTGTCTGTAAGGTTGTTATTGATAATGCTACTACTTTCGCTACCGTCCAAATTTAGACCAGTATCTTGAGTAACGGTGATGTTCCTATCGTCTGAGGAATTACAAGTGTTAGTGGTCGGGGCACGGCGAGATTTACGTCGCTGATGGTAATGTCGGCTGTAGCTACAACTGTTACACGAGCTGCTGCAGCTACTGGAAGTTGTAGATGGGAAACATGCTGATAAATTAAAAGGAGAGCAGGGCGTAGAATTTACTGCTCCTGATTCACTGGAATCCATCCTGCCGGAGAGATTAGTATCATGAATATATTATACTTTTCAATCCTAGAAAAGACAAAACCAACTGGTGTATTCGCTGTTCGTCTAGTGTGAATAATAAAATCAGTGCAGCACACAAAAAATACTGAAACTAACGCCCAGTCACCGCTAGCATGATACTACGATTCCCTTTTCGTTTCCCAGATTTCCTACAAAGGGTACCAATCTATAATGTATTGTGAACGTACACACAATATTTCACAAAACATTACTGCTTCTGTATATTTCTTTTGTTTCCGCTTATCGTTAAAATTTTAAAGCGCTTCCATTAGAAGCTTCTGTGAAAATAAAAAAGTTAACAGTAAAATGTACCACAAATTTTCGGATCCTTCTGGATGCAAAGAGAACTCTGAAACTCTAGAGACGATCGAAATTCTGGAATCGGCTTTCCCCACTCTGTCCACTCGATTTCTGTAATTTCACTTTCATCGTATAATTATTCTCATCCGCGTTTTGAAAGTTCCTTTATAGTATTTGGAATATCGATTTTCCAAAAACTACGCAACAGAGGATGCCTCTTTCGAAGGATTACCAGCAGGAAAAGGTAGCCGAAAGAATATCATTCACAATCACAACTCAGAACTGGCTAGTAGAATTAGTTTTTTTTTTTTTTTGTTTAACTTGCTGAGACCGTTTTTAATAATGATTAAATTAAATTATACACTTTTAACACATATACATAAACGTAATACGACTTCTTTTGCGTTTCAAATGTAGCTTTGTACTGCTCATGTGAATACACCAGTTGATTTTCCTCTTTAAAACATTATTTTTACAATGATAAGTACATAATGTGAATGATAATAAGCGTTAACTTCCTTACTTTTGGTTGTACTTGTCTTTAGACTCCGATTCTCACATGTGTGTGATCAAGACGATAGATGTGCCCAGAATGGTTGCTTTCAATGTTACTGCCTTATCTGAAAGAAAAAAACAATTTGTTTAAAATGTAGTTTAGTGGTATGTTATTTCTGGCTGTTTCGACAGAAGGACTTCGCTTTTAAAGCGCTTATCATGAAACCTCTTATATACATCCTATCATCAGTTGTTTCTATTCGATTATTTTGTGAAATCCACTCTGATAAAATGTGCCGTACGTTATTCGTTGGAGATAAGCTGCAAGTACAATATGCTACTTCATCAATGAAGTGTTGCATCTATACCTAGTGCCATATCATTCAAGCCTTTAATAGTAGCATATCAAAGAAAAATTCGTACTAAACAGCATGCATGAAGTTAGTTTTGGCAGGGACTTATGCTAAAAAGCCGCAGTTTAAAAACATAACAGGTGGTGGGAAATTGGATTGTAATCCCCTATCTGCAGGTCTACTGTACAGAGAAGCTTCCACCGTGTCGTCCCTGAGTAAAATAACCCGAGCGATGGGTTCCGTTTTCTATTTAACCTGAACCTCTGAATTTCTCTTGGTGAGGTTTGGGACACATACTTAAAAATAATGCGTGAGTATGGCCGGTTCAGAGTTAACTGAAAAGTGAAAGTTTATTACATGGGATAGAAAGGATGAATGATTCCCGGAATGGTGAAAGTGCTTTAAAATCCCATCCGTATTCCTTCCAGCGCTTTTTTTGGTAAAAACGGTGAATTGACGGAGATTATAGTAACTCATGCTGACACTGTCTCTACGCTTCGTAGTCACCAAAAGTTGGAAGTGCTCAAGGCTCAAAGCAGCAGGAAATAAGTAAAATGCAGCGTACTGCGTAAGTAGGTAAGTTCACAAGGAATAATGGTAGAAAAATCACGTTTATTTTTGTAATCCCCTATTTCGTATGAAAAATAAATAAGCTGGCGCGTTTTGTACTACAATGTGTGAAGGCTCTACATGCTAACAAACGTTTTATTTTGGGCTTCATTGTACAAAAACTATTTTTGCGTAAACCATCATTCTTCTATTACGTTTATCTGATCGAACGAAGGTGTATGCGTCCGCTCTACTTGGAATCATCAAAGTGGTACATGAAGTCTCATAAAAATGTGAACAGAACCGACATGGTCAATAAAGTCCAAAAGATGCATACACTTAAATAATCGAGATAACAGAAAATTTAAATTAAAATGTTTTCAGTCGGTTTTCCATTTATGGAGGATCTGCGACACATAGACGAGCCCACCCTGACTAAATCCTGAAGCTTGCAAACTAAACGACCTGTTTACGATGTGAAAAGTGTAAAAAAATTTAATGTATCGGTTCATAGCATGCATCGTATATATGATCCTTATCAATTTCAAATATGTACAAGGAATCGTTTTATCCCTTTAGTGGTGTATTTTTCGTCTCGTATGAAACTTTAATCAATAGGTATCATACATATTACTCCGTCATTGACTTTTAAAGACCATGTTTCTTTGCCCACATAGTTATACGTCACCGCTATTTAAAAATTACCTGTAATAAACCATTTCTGTCTCTTGATAAAAACGTATCTTGACCATCATTCCTGACATGCAATGACAGGTACATTGATTTACATACGTGATGATCTAATCATCATCCTACAAGAGCTAGGACAGGAATTTGACATCAATTACACGGTCATTGTATAACGGACATCGCTAAATAACGAAATTTTACCGAAAGATGTACATTACCGACCTTCAAACCATTTAAAAACCATAATGACACAATTATATACAGGGAAATACTTCACACTGTAGTGTAAGTCAAGATCTTTTTGAAGGCATTTCAAGTTAACGTTAAGTTATGCATTGCCTACTTCAACTTTAATTAAATGAAGAATAGAGTAAAGTTTTTTGTTTTATCAGGCAGGCTCACATAGTGCTTTAAATACTAAATCTGCGGCTCTTTACTAATATTCAATACCAAATATAAATTTACACTATGCACGTTACATTGAAAGATTAAAGCCAAGGTAAAGATAGAACACCCACTGTACCACAACTATCAGCAGAAATTCTTTATCACTCTCGTAATCTGTAATCATATGTACTTACCGCAGGCTACACATGGTAGTTATTTACTGGTCTGCTCAATAATATACTATGCGAGAAAATCAACTAAAATTCTTTTTTACAGTTCCAACTTTGTAAAAATAAATCCATCATGATATTTATTTAATACTTTTTTCATTGCATAACTTCTTCACAAGTCTCACATTCCATACTATAATCATCAGAACCTCACGCAATAAATACCGTTTTGTTCACTTTCAATAAACCCTTTTGGGAAGTAAATAGCAAATCACAGCTATTTAAATGTGGCCTAATACTCAGAAAAACTGCTTCCCACTATTCTAACCGCATGCTTTTGTAGAAAAGGAAGTTGAGTTCAAGAATCCACAGTGTTTGTTTGCTTTGTTGTAGGACCATACACTCCTTACTGCTTCCTCCGAGTTACTCGAATTCCGTTTTTCAGCACTTCACCCGGGAGGAAGGCAGGAAAGGAGGCACTGGTTAGAATTGAAATACAAGACACGCATCAGCAGAGGCTCTGAGAAGGAGTGTAGCCAAATAAAATGCAGGGTTTGGAGAACGAGACAGGGTAAAGGTAAAACACAATAACGCTTTATTTCATAAAGCCTGTTTACCATACCAAACGCATTCTCTCATTCTGCTTGCGAGTTTTTCTACTGTTAGCATGCAGTCGTTTGGAAAAGTGAGATTAAGAGATATCACAAGGTTTGATCACTGTTTTTGTGAGGCAGACGAATATCATTATGATTTCGCATTACGAATTAAACAGTAGACATTAAAGTGAACGATACGAAAAAGGAGGAAACAGGAAGGCCTTAAGACGAAGTGCCTTGATGTGTAATACATATGCTGGTTGTGATATTTATTTTATTTTTCTACCCAGTGTTATCATGCATATAGCTAGAGTGGTTTATTACATCTTCAGGCTGCACAACTATGACAAAAGGTAGGTATTATGTGCATGCAACACATTTATTAATGGCCAGGACCAGCAGTGTTATATATACTTTTGCTTAGCGGGCGATAAAACGATAAATCAAGGTGAAATAGCACAGCACAGCAGAAAAAAACCTAACGTTGTATGTCAGTATTTACTGTTGACTCGTTTCTCTCGAAAATCCTAGTCATTCCTCACAAAAACAGTAACAACCGGCCCTTCTCCTCCTCTTCTTACTTATAATCGTTTCTTTTCGGTTTCAGCTAACTACTCGTAGCCAGAGTAGCCACGGTTGTGGTGTATAAATATGTGGTTTGTGTCAGATATATCAAAAGGATTCATATAATATTGGTCGACACTTTAGTAGAAGCCTCGACGTTTGTGTAGGACGTTTTCACTTCTCCTTTCGCTTTCAAGAAGCCTCTCTAGTGAACACGGGTTATTATCAAAAACGGGAAATGTCCAACCCTAACCACCCGCCATTTTTCATCAAATATGCATAATATTCCAATTAAACTGCCTCTACATTTTCTTCTGTCTTTAGATAAACACTACATATACTTCATTTTCATTAGACTATACGCAGAAAACGAGTACCACTTGCAGCTTCCGTTTGCTTTTCCGTTTTCTCCCGCAATTCATGTATTAATCTTCTCTGAAATCGTCATAATACTATCAGCATTCATTATCGTCTTAGGAAACGAGGAAATGCAAACACAGAAGTGTGTAATGTACGTTTCTTGCAAAGTTCTGAATCAAACAAGTTCGCAGAAGAAACCGTAAGGCTGCATTCTTAAGAAAGGAAACGATGACGAAGGGAGAGCTACGAACTACCCAATTAAGATGAAGCCAGTTTGTGTGAGAACATTTTTTCCTTTAATTTGACGATATCAACAAATCAAAATAAAACATACTATATATAAAATAAATAATATATAAATATAATAAAGCATATTATTATCCGTGTTATTATACTGTAAGAGTTATGTTAGCCAAGCCGTTGAAATATGCGACATTATATTAGATAAGAAAGTAATATGTAGTCTTGCAGTATCTGAACCTCGTTTTAAGCTAGAAAAAAACGTTCTTCAAGTTCATATGTTCATCTGCCGTGGTCGTAATTGCCGTTCGATGATAATAATAGAAGCGAAATGCGTAGCTTTTGCTAGGCATGCTTGGCTTACGGACTGCAGTATTTATTTGAGCACTTATTTCCACCAACTTCCAATAACATTGTAAATGGATAATAAAACGGAAGTTACACGCAGCCTACACCGATGGGTATTGCATTACAATATTTTTTTGTACAATAGTAGCTGCACCTGTCTAACGGATCTGACGAACACAGCGCTTATCTAGAGTAGTAATATAGTACAGTAAATGCTAAAACTTTATTCTCGCCTCCTAGTACCTTGCAACTATAAAAATATAACGACTTCCTCTCCAACACATTTCTTTTTTTTTTTTCTTTCTCAACTTTTTCTGTTAAGTTGGCTCTTGTTAGACCGGTAGTCAAAGTGCACCTACGCTTTGGACTGTTTTCGGTTCTTCGACACGGGTACTAATCAAAATTCTGCAAGAGTCTACAATAATGCTGCAATGAAAGCTAATTTAACTTCAGCTCACAGGATACATTCAATATAATATATTATGTTTCTTTTTTTCACTAAGCAAAACAAAAACACTTAGAATTGTTACTCATTTTTGTACCAGCTGTAGGTATCAGTACTGCCCGAAAAAAATTTTTTTTTTCTTTTCCAGGTTCATTTTATGAACATGCAGTACATGACTCAGGCTCACAGCATCCGTTCTAAATCTGTATCGATACACTTTGTAGTATGAAAAGAGCCTCAAAACAGCTCTCGTTTTTCATCATAACAGCGGAGCGGATATCAAGAAGGGAAAGGATGTGGAAGCACGAGGCATGACTTCTTTTTTACTCAATATGATTACAATACAGATTACAGCACAAAGTCTGAAGATGAGATGATGAGCAAGCGAAAAAAACGAACCTAATAAGCGAACAAGGCCACGGCACCTGCTCGTACCTTCTTTAGCATCGTACTTCACTTCCTTTTTGCTCTTCATCATATTTTTCCTTGAGTGCAATCAGAGCTCAGGTCAACATAATCAAAAAAGTGAGAAATAAACTTATCTTACTGTTCACGAAAAAATGTAGATTTCATATACTATATACTAATCAACTTTCCCAACTCCGAACATGCTAAAATTTTGCAGCTATGTGCTGTACCGTGTTCACCTGCACCATTTCTATCGCAAAAAAAAAAAAAAAAAAAAAAAA
>VICI01000073.1:0-26010 GCA_019593645.1 Akabosia matsudoensis | reverse complement strand
CAAAAAAAAAAAAAAAAAAAAAAAAACATTCTCACTTAATTTTTTCGCCGAAATTGAGAATATTTTTGTTCGACTAGTCATAGTCACAACTCTAATCCTATACTCTGACACATTATAAAGTTTGATTCAAGTAAATTCTCTGTTTTATCTCAGGGGAATCGTTTTCCTCATAACTAAGTGCCCTTACCGCAGCTTAAATGATTGCAAAACTTGAATTTTTTGCAGTTAAGTTGAGCGGTGTTGTGACATCAGTTTTTATTATAATTGTCTCTGTCAGTTTTTGTCGGGAATAGTCTGTACAATTATAGTATATTATCATCATTATCATAGTTTTTATGCAACTGAAAGTGAAACTTCTCTTGTAAAAAGAGAAATAATAACAGTATTTATGCAAAGCAAACAAAAACAGAGCTTTTGACTTATATCAACTCGTCTACTCAAACAAAAACACTAACTTGTCTGGCACTTGAGCTCTATTGCTAAGTAAAACACGCGTTTTGCTTTGGCACACAAGGGTTTAAAAGAGTGCTCCATTGTAATTTCGTTGGGAATGGTTCTATTGAAATGCTAAAAATAATATCTTCTGCACTAATAAACGTTGTAAGTGTTTTTATGAATGTAAGACAATGCAAGAAACGAAAACTGTAGTAGTATTATTCCCTCTATTATCAGCAGTTATGTCCTCTCACACGGGTGTGTACTGAAACAAAAGATGCCTAGTTTCCTTTGTTTTCGCTTATCTACATTTCTTCCCTTTTGTACTTGAAAAATGTGCTCGCACTTGTCAACTGGTTGACTTTGGTTTATACGGTGCCTCTATGATCGTAGCAATCTCCACATAGCAAATTGCAGAAAACGAAATCTTCCAAACTAGGCAAATTATTGTTTGCAGATTTTGACTACATAAAGAGGAGAAAATGTCTTTGTACATGAATGCAACCAGTGAGCGCTCATTAACTGCTGATATGCATAAAAGACTAAATTCTGTACGGTTCCCCCTCCCCCTGCTTTTTGGTACATTGCAGTAGTAGTACTGCGACAGTAGTAGTGGTTGTGCGTTATCTCTTGATCCGGCAATATAGATACCTAGTTTCTTGCGTTTAAACTATCATACTCTCATACATAACTATCATAAGGGCCACCCTAGAGTGGGATCGAAAACCTCCTACGTTGTCAGCGAAAGCTTCGTTCTCAACTGTATTTTAAACAAGCTACTCTTTACAAGGAGCAAGGACGTTGCAAAACATGTAATGCCTTCGCTGAGGTATTTTACAACATAAAAATTCACTACTCGAAAAAGTTAAATACAAAGTGCACCAAGGCGTATAATTGCCAGGCCAATATGACTATCGAGGTCGTAAAAGTATGCCTACACCTGCCAGCGTTTACAAAGTACCTTCTGGAACCATTAGAAGCTTTTTCAGTGCTATATAAACACGCAAAAGTAGCTGAGGAGCTACAAATATGAATAATGATAATGTTACTTTTGTAAAATTTAAGTCATTTCAGCCTGCGTGTATTTTTTGACTCCGTACTACCTTGATGGTTTCGCAAAATGAAGTCCTTGCTCTTATTTAACACGAATTTTCACCTCCAATGAAACATCGAAAGTTCTACTCCATTCCATCTCCGAAAAAACCTTTGTTTGAAGTGAAGAGCAGGTTTCTTGCTTACAACAACCGAGCACTTTGTGCAGCCCGAAGGTAAAAGTGTAATAACAACTCATGCATATGTAAACTTGCGGTTGCATATTACCATTCTGAATGCCAACACGAGTGTACCATGCGTATGTTTGTTTCTCCCGTGTTGAAATTCAAAGTTGACGGTTCACATGAACTGCAAATTACTAACTTTCCATTACCTTTTTTGGTCTTGTTCTTGTTCAAAACACTTAGTAATTTCATTAGTTATTTAAAGCGAATTAAAGCAATTTTAGAGGAAGAAAAAAAAAAAAACGTTTTCAGTATCCTTTGCAGCATGAATACAGAGTAATAGTGGATAGCTTGTTTGTTGGGTATATTAGCCTTCAAGTTTTTTTAGGCCGTCATTTATGGAATTGCTTTCTTTCACTCGTCTCTTTGCTGTCCTCCTGTATTCGACACGTTTCATCCCAGTTTTCGGCGACAGTTTGGGAAACACGTATGTTGAAGAATATTTGGATTCATTTTTTAACTTAAGGATGAGCCAAACGTGGAAGAGGGGGCGGATTCTTCTGAACTCGCCGACAGAAAGGCTCCATTTCAAAAGAAAGCCGTTTTGCTTACGTTGTATACATTTCGTAATGAACATTTCGTGATTGCTCAATAAGTATTTGGGAAACAACAAAAGTCGTCACTACCTGAGCCAGCTTATGAAGTTGTATCTAAATGCTTAGACAGTAAAGTGGAGCTCAATTTTATTTTCACCCTTTTCATCAAGTTATATTATTACCAGACTCCCATTGAAGTGTTTCGTGTATTAAACCAGTTACTAGTAGTTAAAATCTTGGAAGCTCCATCGACGGCTCACGGCATCTCTACTAGAAGGCTCTACATTACTGGAAAATACTGTAACTACCTACTAACCCTGCCAATAATAGTAAAAGGAAAATGTTTCTCCTTACGCAACAATATCATGGGTATAAACAACAGTTTCAAAATACATAATAGAAACACATAAAGCCATAGTATGTATCATCCCGTCGTCGACTTTCTCTTGCTTTCATAAATAAATACACTAGAAATTCGAGACCTTTCCTTGCAAGTTCCACCAGCAAAGACTTGAAAAATGCAGGGTGCACTACGAACTTAGCAAACACAAAAAAACTAAGAATATTATCTTTCACTTTGTTGGATGCAAAGTAACTACTCTGAAGTAACAGAAGATGCATATTAGGTTGTTCCCCTTCCATCCAATTCACCTAAACTTCCGTCAACAAAAAGAAGGTAGAAATAGATCTGGATGATGAGCTCTATATCTCCAGGTGACTCTACCAATTCAATTCACTAATGAGCTCAGACAAAAATAAAAGTGCACTATGCAACCTTTGATGGTCCGGCTACATATTCCCTCTGGAAATAACATGTCAGTATTTTTTCAGCTCACACCGAGCTTCCGAAACCAAGGTAAAAGGGGCCGTGAAAGCTGAAACGTTGCATGGTAACGTATGGATAAATTAGTCAATTTTACTCTGTTCGTTTGGGCCGTGAGTGAGCGATTTGCAACATCATGCAGGCCCGATTGCCACCGCAGAGCACCCAACAAGTGATACGAGAAACGGTAGTAAAATGAGTTTCGGTATCATATTCTAGAAGTCACTGGCATAGCACATAGATATACTTATGAAGCTTTTTTATGACAATAAAAGCCGTTTCAAATTATCTTTGATATTGTCGTCAATGACATTTTGACTTCTCTTTGCATAGTTCACACAGTAAGTACGCTTGCACATGCATATATGTAGATAAACATGGCCATTTTCCATTCTAGTCCAAAATGCTAGCTTCCTAATCTATAATTTAATTAAGCACTCACTTTTCCAACCGGTGAATGTTTGCCAATAAAGGTAAATATTGTTAACCCGTTAAACATTTTCGTTCGTGTTTTCAGCGTCATTTCTCTTACGAAAAAATATGCCGATGTTAAAATATGAAGAAATTATACCTACCTACATGGACATTGGACATGTGAAAAATATGTAAGGAAAGTGCGGCAAATGAAACCGATTAATTTCCCGGCATGTTTTCATCGAGGAAAAAACCTGGAAAGGGTGTTATATTCCCATAAAAAGAACCAAGTACAAGGATCAATAGCTTTGATTGATCGATAGACTGTGGACAAAACAAATCAATCAAGCTCCTCAACTTCGTTGTTCATAAAATGAAACAAGGGAAGCACATTTAGTCGAAAATAGGCCTACGCCTAAAAGCTTTTAGGTATCGAAATTGTAGAAAAGTAAAAGAAGAAACATTGGTGGTACTTTTTACCATTACATTCCCAGTTTTTGTGTGTCAGTCCGAAAATCGTGAAACTAACAAGGGTTTAATTTGAAAACCAGATGCATTTGTCGTGGTCTCCCATCAATTATTCTAAATAGACGTAATTAAGTTTGGCTAAACAACCTTAATATGTTTCCTGGAACGATCACCACAACTGCTACTTCCACTAGGCATGTAGCTATCCTTTGAAATTTGTCCTACTTTTAGATTAGCAAAAAAGGCTTTTAACTGTCCAAAACCCAGTAACAAATTGCATTATGCTTGTGTATGCCCAAACACTGATTACTTTGACTATACAAACTAATATTCTATGATACAGTAGATCGTGATATTTGATGCCGTGCTCTCATGCACTCTCCACTTCGTAGAAGTTGGCGAGTTTGATATGTGACGGTTACTTTCGATAGAAGCGAAAAAACCCCATTTTTATACCATGTTGCCCTAGAAAATAGCAGCTACAACTGTCGTGGTTGTGTTTCTAGTAGTTATGTAAGCAAAGCATATCAACTTGTCAAAAACATAGAGCGAACCCCTTTTTTCCTAGGCATAGACCTGGATACCACTAAAACCTTTGTTACTTCCGTGATGTTCTTTCTGCTACTCTATTCGAATTACGTAGGTGCATATTTTGTCATTTCAGACGCATGGTGGATCTCGTTCTTGAGTGCAAGAAAAGGCTCAATATGGTTCTGAAGACGTCAATGGAAAAAATTACATCCTTTCTGTGACTAAAAATCGAAATAAAATATCTACCAAGACCTCTAAAGGCTTCACACTTGCTGCAGTATTCGTTAGAAAATGCGAAAAATTAGAAACCTTCGAGCTATAAGATCCAAGTGTTGCGACGTTTTATGCTTCACTAAAAAAATCGTAGCGTAGCAAGATACCAACATAATAGACCTGAACAACAACGCATCTCGATCTTCATTCAAAACATACAGCATACTCCTTTTAGCCACCGTGTTTTCTTCTTGGTCTTCGTTCTGGAGGAAAAGCAGTGGTGAAAAAGTACATGAGACAGTTATTTAGATGTATAGACGGTATAATAGGACCCTTTAGAATACAAATGCTACACAAACTGAGTTACTTTCTAAAACGGGACTATGTAAGAAACTGGACTACGCAAAGAATGTGTGTAACCGCAAACGACCCTTTGTTTTTGCGAGAGTAAAGTAGTGAATTATGTTCATAGGTGCTCTATATCTAAGGTATAGCCATTCTTATTAACTTATTTTTGCTACGTATGCATGGCGGTGATGGAAATGAAAGTAATGTCATTGGACAATTCCTTAGTGTAAACTCGGCAAAGAGAGGATTTTAATCAATTTTAACTTAGGTAGAGGTATTATGTAGAATTTATTGATAGACAGTTTTTTTCAATAATGGAAACTAGACGCAGCGTTTATATGAAAAATACTAAAGATACATACATGGACAAATATTGTAAGACGTTATTTCAGACTGCATTGGTCGATTTTTTTCGTGCATTAACTATTTCTATTGTTGAGGAGAAATGAAACAACTATAATCGGGCCACCAAAATAATGGTAAGCATTCGTCTACGTCTCCAGCTGGTGAAAGAATTGATTTATATACTTTTAAAATAGACATTTTTTGTAAGTACGCTGACAATGGCTGGGATTATTGGTACATGAAACCGGTGGTCATGATGCCGGGGAAAACATCCGTTTGTTCTATGGGAATTTAGATCGTGCTTGAAAAGAAGTTGTACGAGACTATTCCCTTTTTCTCTTTCTGGGGTCAGGGTTTGCAGAAAAAAATGTCCTGTATTGCCGCACAATATTGACGATGTCGTCACAAGAACGGATTATTTACCGAAAGCTAAACACGGAAAAAGCTTTAAAAGTCTCGTAATAATATTTTTTGAGTCAAAACACAATTCAGTGAGTCTTCAGCCTTTTGTTGTTTTATAGGCGCCATTTTTCTCCTAAGAAAAGGCTTCTGCCATTGTATCAAAGCAAGTCAGCCTATTCCTGGCATTGGCTTATTTACTTCACAAGTTGGAAAGAAGTAACTTGAAGGAAATGGGAAAGCGATACGAAAAATGGTTAGAAGCATGAACGAGAAATAACAAGTTTGATCAATTTTTATTTCGTCAGAGTGAGACTAGTTTTATGCATCCATCCAGAGTATTGGTAATAGTAAAAGGCCTATTTCTGAAAGTTTACTGTTCAATTGCGTTGTCCCTGCATACGCGCTTACCCGGAATAAACAGAAATAGGAAAGGCAATTTGCACAGAAATGCCAAAACTCGGGAAAAAGTGGTAACAAGGAACGTATAAAGATGTTCATATTGCTAGCACCATCACACTCGAACCAAGTTGAAATGTATGGCATGCAAGCATGCACATTCTACATTCTAAGTATTTTTTCAAAGGATAAGCCACAATTTTCCCGTGTTATCCTGATGTTCGTCGTGTGTTTTTTTTTCGCAAACCTAAATCCCACTTGCCAACACAAAAAAATCTTTGTTCTTGCAACTTCACACATACCACCAGTAACTCTTTTGTTCCATACAGCACAAAAAAATGGCAACAGCAGTGGTCGTGGCAGGAGGAAACACAAGACACGACGTTGTCGACTGAGAGGCGACTCGAGAGCGAAAATAGAAACAAGATAATACAGAGCTTTGACGGTTATTCAAGGCTGCGTTTATTTCAAAGAAAGGAAGATCATATAGAAAAAACATTGAAAGAAAACTGGGTTAAAATACGGTAGACAGGATCGAGGGAGAGGGAAAAGAGAGGAAGAAAGTTCAAAAGCAAAGAGACTTTCAAACCTTTTTATTCCTTTTTTTTCTTCGTCTCAATAAAACACAACTATTTTTTTATATAACAACCCGTATTTAATATTAGCACCGGAGAAAAAGTTACGCACTTAAAAGAAGGCGATGAAAATAAAGCAAAACCCGAGCAGCATCAAGGATGAGCCTTGGGATGGAAAGAGAAAGTACATTTTTTTCTAAAAATCAGTGTACACACGGCAAAATTGGAAAAAAGAGCCTCTTCCCGAATCCCTCCTCCTTTCCTGCATTTATGAGTGGAAATGGCTCAAAATGTATACGATGGAAAAAGGAGGTGTTGGAAGTTAAGAAATAAAAATTCCTTGTGAAAAGAAAAAAGGTGTTTTGGGTTTCTGCGAATACAAGTTCAGAAGTGAGTGTGATGCTAACAATACAAAAATGTACACAGAATTATAGGATACTTGGAGCAATTCTACTGTTTCCCGCAGCGGTGGGAAAAATGAAAGAGAAAGTAGCAAGAATAAACTTTAGCAGTATTATGTACCATTATAAATATTCGTATAGGTGTTGTTCCTGCAGCTAATAATCTCATGTGACTTTATCACTATATTACTAACGTTAGTAAGTTTCTTCATGTAGCACATGTTGTTTTGTTGTTGCTATTTCATTGGCGAAGGTACGCGAAGGCACCTGCTTCAGCATGTTCTGTTTTACATTTTCGTAGTGTTTCCTTTGTGGATACTTGGTACTAGTGCACCAAGCGAAAATTTGGCAAAAACAGAAGAGTGAAGTAAGCCTATCCGAGCCAAATGTCCGGTACGGTTTGATTTCGTATGTTTTCTGTCTACTTCTTTACAGAAGAGTCCCCCGTATTGTTCTCTGTAAGTTTTTTAAAACTTTCAGGGCGAATCCAGTGAAGGAAAAAAAATATCACCGGAAAATAGTATTTTCCTTACTTTAGAACGGAATATCAATCCCAGCAATCTCGCGGAATCGTTGCAAAAAAATGCTCATGCTAATTTTTATTTCTCATCAAATATCGTACTACGATACATATACTAGGACTGAAGAATATATCAACAATATTATGACAACGTCGACTATGATAATGATAAAATATAAAATCGGCACTCAGGAAGAAGGTCATGTCATGATGGTCACAGTTTTTTTTTGTGAACGGCTTTTTCTCATCTTTGCGTAGAACTATTTGCAACTTGCATTGCCGCTCATATCTCAACGGACTTGCGTTATATGTGTGAAAGTCTCCAACATTTAGTTTGATCATAACAGTTATAAGTTGGGGAAATAATTTTCGCAGCCTTTCTTTAGTGCCTGTACGGTACATACCGAATCAACTCGGTACCGGAATATTAACTTATATTCCGGTACTGAATTGATTCCTATTGATTTTTATATTGCCACCAAGCACCGTCATCATTGTGATACATTTTAGTCAAACTAAATGTCGTATTCTCTCCTTTGTCAGCTCAGGAGTATTATCATCACCGTAAAAAGACGTCGAGATTTTTTTAAAGGATAAGTATATTTTGTTCCTGCAAAATCGCGAAGAATGAAAAAACCCATTTTAGCTTCGCACAATTGGCGAAGCTATACAGCAATCTTGATCATGATCATCATCAATTTTTACATTTTTTTCTATCATCATAAAGCCGTAAAAGTGTTCAAAAGAAGAGTAATAATCGAAGATCCAAATCACCACCATCCGCACTAAAAAATGGCGAAGACAACCGGGAAAATGCTTCTGTAGGTAGACAAAAAGGATGAATCATCAGAAAAGAAAACTTTTTCTCCACCTTTCTCCGTGCAATTCTAAAGCGCCTATTCCTTTGACGGTCAGATGGAGAGAGAGCGAGAGAGAATATCCAATCTTGAAAAGATGATTACGATGATGATGATGCAGTAAAAAGAGTAGTTTGTCTCTTACGCCATATGGTACTAAAAAATATTAGCTAGATATATTGATACAAAAAGTAAAAGTTTTTTTTTTCTATTCCGCTATGCCTGTACTCGACAAAGGTATGAAGTGAATAGGTGGCATTGGTTGTAGTGAACGAATACAGCCGGTTGATTGCTTCTGGTCATTCCAATATCATAAAAAGTTTATACTCTTTCTATTTATTTTTTCCCACCTACCAGTAAAAAAGAGCTACTATTACTGCTCTTCCCAGCCATTATGTACTTGATGCGGACAAGTGCCTATATGTGTATACTCATGCAAAATTATTACTCTTAACGTTTTTTGGATCGTAAAAACCAATGTATAATACATATTGTCTGATACGGCCGGTTCATAGTCATGCTATGATTAAACTCTATTTTTCGTCTTTATGTTGCTCTTCGCATTTTCGGTTTATGTACGGGCTTCATTTACCATGGTTTCATTTTTGTCTGTTTTTTTTTTCACTTTCTTTTACTTTTGCAGATACTTCATTGTTCATGCATGCATACCTGCATGCACACACGACTTTCATACAATCATATAATAATCATAATCATAATAATAGTACCCAGATGGATACGGAACTTCCCATTCCCTCCTTTTCTTTTTCTTTTGGAAATGGTTTTTCGTTTTTGTTTGGTCCGTGAAAGTGAATAAAACGAATGAAAAAATCACAACTATGTTAAAGAGCGAACCAAATGTTTACGTGCGTGAGTTCTTTTTCTCTATTTTCTTCCTACTTTTCGACTGCATCAGTGAATAGCTCTCTACAAGATTGTATAAATACATCATGCTAGCTTCTAGAAAACATTTTTTTACCGAACCAAATTCTGCATGTGGCAGTTTCAATAAAGAACACAAGGAATGACTGTAATGATGGGAATGACCTTTAGGACGAAAAGAAAGGTAGAATTTAGGGATAAATCTATACATGTTTCAACTTTTGTGCACGCTTCGTGCTATGAGGAGCGTTGTGAGCTGAAAATGCTTCTTAAGATGTTTTAATATTTTGTAACTATAGAGTTTTCATTTGAGAAGAAAAGGCTCTCAGACACATTTGTTGTATTAAACTAAAAAAAGCAATCATGCAATCCTTTAATAATATGGAACAGCCAACGCAATATTTAATAATAATTTGTGAAAAAGAAGTACAAAATCCTTTTCTTTTCAAAGGTTTGTGTACAAACAGTAGAAACACATGAAAGCGAGCATTCCCATAAAAAAGTCAATACAATAGTCAGAAATTTTCAGTGTTCTATTCACGCTCGGATGTTCATCCAATTTTCTATGTTAGGAGAAAGTTTTCTGGTCAATAGGATGAGCAGAAATCCCTTAAGCCCAAAACGCGTCGGTTTTCTATGAGGTTGATGAAAATGATGATATTTACTGTGTCTGCGATCAAGTTCTCCTGGAATTGAATGAAGAGTGGAATAGAACATAAAATAAACAACAAATGATAATGCGAAATATTCGACCTGGATTCATTTTTCAAGACAGGGTATGCGATTTTCAAATTAGGACTAAAGATAAAGAAACGAGGTGAAGTGTTCACGCATTCGAACCGTGCGGTACGGGCAGAAAATGAACGTAGCGGTTAAGTTCAGTGCGAA
Source organism: Akabosia matsudoensis (assembly GCA_019593645.1). Lineage (NCBI taxonomy): Eukaryota > Metazoa > Arthropoda > Collembola > Entomobryomorpha > Paronellidae > Akabosia > Akabosia matsudoensis. Next base: position 15,699 of record VICI01000073.1, on the reverse strand, counting down.
GCTTGAATTAGAATTGATTGTTCTAGAATGCGGTTGAATTTCTTTCGCTGTGTAAATTATAAAAGGAAGGTTAGGAATCATAAGGTTAAAGGAATAAAAAATGAATGTTTTCGCAAAAAATGCTTCTGGTAGGTTACATCAGTAATATCGTGCTTTGAAAGGTTATAGGCTTGCCTGTGATCAGTATTGTTTTGAATGTAACCCCAAATACTATATTGTGAAGAATAAACCCAAATCCATTTTAGCGTTCCTGCAGTTTTTGGTGTGGAGAATGATATATATGTATTCAATCTTTGTGTTTACCCGTTTCAGACGATGCAAATAATGTTAGATTTGCAAAAAAGGAGGAAATAAGACCTTATCTATCCTGTTCCTTGCCAAGTCTATCAATTCCAGAGACAAGAACGTTGAGGGGATGGAAAGCGAAGAAAATTGGAAAATCACTCTGATGATCATGATGACTTGAAGAGGAAATGAGATGCACGAAAATGAGAAAGAATGCTTGAATGGTTTTTCCTTTTCCTGCAGTGGTATCCAGAAAAACATCCAACTCTGGCTGCTTTAAATGGAGACATGCCCAGAATTCATCTCCGTTTTATGTTCCGGCATGCACTAGAAAATATGCTTTATTGTTGTCCCACAAGTGACAATCAAGTAACTGACTCCTCTGCCTGGGATAGTAAACCATCGTGCTCGAAACATAAAACGAATAAATTATTGCTGCAATTTTGCGCAATGCAATATATCCTACGCTCTTTTGGTTGTTGAGCTCACATTCGTTTAGGGTCTAAAGTTGTCAAGCAGAATATCTGGAACAAAGCGCTGACTTACCAGTCAGAACTTATGCAAAATATGCACGTCATGTTTTCAAACACCGGAAAAAGAGATGTACGGTTATATATACCGAGCCCGCTTGGTCCAATCTGTCTGCAGCTTTCCAACATGAGATAAAGTAGGTTGTGCTTGTGTATAAACTGATAATACGCATTTTCATTCATGTTCTATGAAAATGGAGCTCTTTCCTCATTCTTTTATTCTAAAACGACAGCATTATCTCACACCTAAGAGCTTAGTGTCGTGGGTAACTAAAGATCTCGAAAATGGTGTCGTACGCGCTATTTTCCCTGTCACTCACTTGGTTGGAGGAGAAAGTCCGCAGTAAAAAAAGCGTCTATGTATGTGTGTTATGCCAACCACTCGACACAGTTTTAAAGAAAACTAGACTTCGTATGCACGGCATTGATTGTGTCATTTTATGTGACCATGTGACAAAAAACAACAAAATCTGTCGAGGAATGCTAGTCTAACCGAGAGAGGGAGAACGCAAATCTCGGGTTACCCCTCGAAACGAGAATTGACTACATGATTATTGTGATGGTAATAAATTTGTGATCTGATTCCATGAGAACGTGATGAAACTAACGCTTTTTGATGGAAATTACCATGGAAGCTAAATCTATTTTACGGTCTACATTACGGGGGATAGAGAAGATTTTAAGAATATAGCAAAATCATCAACTTGTATTCTTTATTGCTGTCGTATCGGGCCCATGGGATTTAAATGTTACATCATAAAAATGAGCTTTGATGATGGTATCAATGATGCATTACTGTTTTAGCTGTGCAAATCATTACTGCAGCGAAGTTTTAATGGCTACATCGTCGCCCTTGTTTTTTAGTTTTGCATGCAAATTTCGTGTACAGAAACTCCATCGACTAAGTCATTATAAAAACGTGGAGTTGCGGATTTGCTACAAACTTTCAACTTGAACATGTCATACATAAATAGTGCAAAAGAGTAGTCACCCAACTGTGAACTGTTTTGTGGGGACGGTGATTTTAGGACGACAGTAACAAGTTGGTACGGTATTACTTGCGATAAGTTCACCATGTCGGTGTGGCTTTATGTTCTGATACAAAAGTTATAGGAGACGCAACAATACATATTCTAAATTTTATATTTATTCTAAGAAGAAGTGAGCCGAATTCGAAATCCACTGGGCTCCACAGCTTTCGCAAAAAAAGTTCAGCCTTGCGAAACCAATAGTATTACCTACATATCATTCAGCAACCCCAATACTACAGAGTGTAGCGGCTACCGACAACATACAGAGACGACAATATTGACAGGTGAATAAACTGATACGGTGAAAAATACTTACTATCTATGTATTACCGGATTGAAAATAATTTGCTTTATGAATTTCTTTGGAAACTATACCTAAGGCACACTTTTTTGACACACAAAAATATAGCATGTTTCTGATTTTGTTCAGTTTCTACTAGTTGGCATTCGTGTCAAAAGTCTACAAGAAATAAAAACAGCGCTAAAATATTAAAATCCATGCCAACCTGATCTGGGTGGAACTATTAAGCTAGTATTTAGGCGTGTAAACACCTTAACATACCAGCACGTAGTACACAAGCAACAGTAATATTAATTCCTCTCAATTTTCATATTAAATTGAATAAATTGTGCAAAAAGCAGAATGTACTGGATTTTGGACTTTGTAACGCAAAAAACAGGCCATAAAACTCCAGTGCATACCTATTTTGCTGGAAAATAAGAAGTTATAAATTTTCCCTAAAAATACTGCAGTGTTTGTGGGCTGCGAGTAGGCACACAAAATTTCTGAGATCAGCTGAAGTTGTATTATCTATTTTAAACTGGCTTACATTCTTGTACTTGATTCTTTTGTGCATGGGAAAACACCAATCGCGTCTGGCGAAACTGCTGCTTGAAATAATTCGAATGTCTCGTTGCGTGGACAGGTAGGGTAGCTCGTTTTAAAGTAACGAGACAATATGTGAATCAAGGTAGAAAATATGATAAACTCATTTTCCCTGTGTCAAAAAGAACAATATCAGACCACTACCTGCATACATATGGACTTGCGTTCGTTCAACAAAGTAGACGAATCGACTCTCGTGAAAATAACATCAGTTTTTTCTTCACATTTCTGCTTTTCGCACACAGCCAGAAATAATAAGCTTCCTGCTTTCAGTCCACTTCTTCATAATAGTTTATTCTAGATATGATACACAAACGAAACAATTTTATCTTGTGGTAGCAACACATTTGACAAGAACGGAAAAGGAGTAACAGGAGGATGGTATTAGTTTGCTACACACAAAGCATCCTGTTGGCAGGTAAGAAACACAGACAATCATAATTTTATGATGAGAACAGATCTTGGTGATGGAATGTGAGCGAGCAAAAGTTGCCCATGTGAATGCTACGTTAATAATGATGTTGCTCTTGCTCTCGTTTTTTTTTTTTTTTTTGTTATGCTACGAGGAAGTCACATTCATTTAACTAAAAGGATCAAGAAAAGAAACAGATCCGTCTCATGAATTAATATAGAACAAAAAAGGTGACGGAAATGGAGAAAGAAAAAGTAAGAGAGTAAAGTGGTGTAAAAAAAATGAAAAGTATGGGGTTTTTTGTAGCGTAAAAACCTCTGTTCACTCGCATTTAAGCTAAATGCATACATACAACCTCACGGAGGGGTTATCTTACTAATACAAAGTTTTTTCACCGGTTTACTTACATTTTCTCCGAGAAAATTGCCAGCAGATGATACATTTCCCTTGTCACTTGCTATTTCATACAGATGACAACCCGCAGAGAGAATTTTTTTCCTCGAGTTATATTTTCCCCGAGTTCGTCGGCCAAAGGGCTGGCGGGTCTAAAAGTAATACTATTAAAAATATAGGCGCACCACAACAAAAACACAAAAAAGTCGGTGTGGATGAAAATGGCCGAAAATGTATTGTGTTTTTCCTTTCTCAAATGTGTTGGAGCCCTGATGTGTTGTTTTTCTGTCACAAAAACCCACTAAGAAAAATTATGAAGTGTAGAGGATTCTTGGTTTGACACGCACATATTGCACTAGTAAAACATATAACAGGACATTTGTTATATATTTACCCTACTAAAAATCACTTTATTCTTTTATACTAGCTTTGTTTGACTTTTCCCAGGTATTCCTTTATCCCCGATGTTCATATACACGGATAGTTTTCGTTTTTAGGTATCATAAAAAAATCACGAGCGAGTAAAGTGAACCTATGTAACTTTTGACATTCGTTAGAGTGTCTGTCAAGAAAAGTTGTATTATAAATTTAACTAGTTGAAACACTTTCCTCACAAAATGGTGTCATTACCCGACCAATATAAACGTTCGAGCCGCACAAGAAACGGCGAACGCCAACGAAGAAAACTTTTCCCCTTTCTCCTTGATTGTTACCTCTGATGTCAGCAAGTTTCTTGAACTTTTTTTTATGAAAGAAAAACAGATATGTGCCTGCACAGTTTTCTCAACTGGGATCGTAATAACGTTGTGAAGGCCTTCAGTACTGGCCTTGTTGCTGCTAAATTATTGACAATATTCGGATAGAAGGCAAGAAGCACAACTTCAGAAGCTATTTTTGTTGACAAGAAACCCACATGGACAAGTTTTCAACGGCAGTTTAGATAGTCTCATTCATACATTAAACACGACAGCGACTTTTGCACACTTATACTGGCTGAAACAAGTTTCCTCAAGCGATAAGTGATGCAATGACACGATCTCTTGACGAGCACTTTCAGTGTTCAGGAAAGGTGTACGATGATGTGAAAAGGTAGTTGTGCAAAAGCTAGACCAATGGTGATGGCAACAGGATATGCGTAAAAGAAGCTGAATATGAGAAAGTCCGTGTTTTGTAACATTAATGAGGTTTTCACACTTTCTTTTAACACCCTCTTAGTCTTTGTACAGCTGCTATTGTTCCAGGCGAGTTTTCGCTGAAGAACTCAGAACGAAAAGAAAGTGACAAAGATTATCATGTGGGGCTGGTAACACATCCACGTACAGCACAAAATACTTGTATGCTTAACCGAGTTTTCTCTGAGTTAATTTCTCCCACTGGATGTGCCATCAGTTTTTGCTCAAGCTGGAGTACGTGATACACATTCACTGCTTGCGAATAAAGGATCGCAAATGAATCACAAGTCAGTGTTTTAGCTCTAACATGTAATCAGTTTTGACTTGCAATTTGCAGCTAAACAAGTCACACTCTGAGCCGCTTCACTAGAGGTTCAACTTTTCTTCTGTCAACTGTGTGGATTTCAGAAAAACTAGAACCGAGGAAAACGTCGTTGTGAAACTGCACTTTTAGTATTTGGGCCAACTACTGGAGAAAAGTTTAATGACAACTTTTGTTGTGATATTTTTAGCTGATGTTAGCCTCCCAAAGAGACAGCGGAAAATGAATGTTTACTGTAGGTAGGAGAACGGTAATGATGATGACGAGGGAAATTAATGTCTACTTGCTCAATACTTTACTAAAAACACTAACAACAAACAAGTCACTTGGGACCAGCAATGAGAGAGTCAGACATCAAGTAGCTATCTTTCTCTTGCTATCTTCTTCCTTGTTCCGCTTTAAACAAATATAACTTTAATTAGTCAAATTTGTCTGGGAGTTTTGTTGTGCGTTTGTTGATTTTCATCCGAGTTGCCTCCTACGGACTTTTTTTTTCTCACGAAAACTTTGTTTTCACTAATGTCAACAACTTGATGATATATATCTGCATACTTAGTATTCCATTTCAGTTATGAGCATTAATGCAAATATTATAGAGTTTCCTCTCCTCAAGTTGTTTCCTTCCGTGGCCACTCAGGGTGAGTTAAGCACTTTTGACAAATAAGATCCAAAAACCACTGTAAGAAAAAAAACAAAGCCTCTGAACATCTCGCTGTTTTAATCATGTATTATATGCATGCATGCTATATACACAATGTTCGTCATCATACAACGTAGTTTAGCTTTTTGACTAGTTGTGCAAATTTGTTGTAATTTGTAATGGTTTTTACTACAGTGAATTCAAAACTTAGTGACTTTTCAAACAAACTAATGGATCCATTCGTAATTAAGATTTCGAATTTTTATTTAAAAAATGGGAGAAGATTTTTTTAAACTTTCAGTTTCTGTAAAGAAGTGTAGCGTTTTTTTCGTTAATTGAAATGCAACTAGGTATATAAAAGATATTTTACAATAAAAGTTCTTTTCCATTTCTGTACGAATTACTCTCTGTTTGTTTCAGTTAATTTTCGAAACTGGTATGAACTAACTCTCAGTACTTGCAATCTCGAGTCTCATATTACACAGCCTGTAGCAACGTCTCATGGGAATTTATACGTAGAAGTGGTAGCAGCTTGTGGAACCATCTACCCTTACGATAATACATACAATCTTTTTTATTCCACTAACAACACCACCGAAATACACAACAGTCAAATGATTATCAAAAGTTTTAAAACGGAAACATAAACGAGTTGTTCACTTCTCGTTTGTTTTCGATTGTGCCCTGTATATTGCTGACAAGCTACTTTTGCGCGTGGGAACTTTTTTTAATTTTATACTTCTTGTAATTATATTATGTGTATAGGTATCACTTTTTTGTACATTGGTAGATAGACAACACACACAAGCCCGATCTCTAATATCACCAGAAGTAAACTTGTAACAAAAATTGGCTGGTAATATCAGTTATCGTTACGACGACCCCGGCAAAACTCACCGTTTTATGTGGACATTTCCAGCAAAGTTAGTTTGCTTCACGCTTGTTTGTGAAGAGAATAGAGTTGCGAGCGGCACCAACAAACCTCTCTTGCCTAAACCCAACTTACGACTGACGAGCACATTATGAAACTCGCTGAAGGTCTTCCCCTCATGCAACTCATGATATTATGGCTCACAAAAAGAAAATATACAACGGAGAGAACTAACAAGACCAACCAGCCGTATCATCATAACTAGCTAAAGAACAGAACACATATCTACGTGCCTTTTAAACACACAGGTCGCTGCGTTCACAAAATAACCCCTTACGTTGTAGGAGTTTTGATGTGTTGTTTTGTTAGTGCAGTGCAATAGTTGGAGTAAATAATTATGAAAGATGCTCAATGAGTAAAGTCCAACGAAATCTTTAGGGGATAAGTCTGTAACGACAAGAATATTCTGATAGAAATGCGATGAGATACAAACCACCTAAGCTCAAACTCAACGACTGAATCAGCCTAATAGATTTTTTGAACTATAATAGATTGGTATTTTAATGTACGCTTAATTTTATTTTTACTTACTGCACTGTATTATAACATGAAAATCAGGAATTTTTGTTTATGACAAAAGTGTGCGCAAAGACGGTATATTTAAGCGCGGTTACAAAAGAATAGAAAAATCATATGCAAATGTGACAATTGTTTTTATTAGTCATGAAGCTAAATAGTTCTTGTTGGGAACACTTTACGACAGTTTTTAAGAGTCTATTCAGGCACACAATAGCTAATTATGCAAGAGGATGTGCATTTTCCTTTTATATAAATAACATTATTTATCAGGCATTTAAAAATGCTGCGATTGTATTGCGTGTGCTTACAATTCCGGTTTAGATTGCCATTTAAAAATCATATGCAATTAAATGAATATTTTTGGATATGTGAAGTGCCTTCAATTAATGAGCTTTAAGGTATGTAACACCTGAGTAAAATTTCCGTTTTTTACATTCGTTGCGATAATATTTAACCGATTGTTGAGAAGGGGAGCTAAGAAGGGAGGAAGTTAACACCGGATATGTAGCTGAGCAAGCCAAGTAAAGCAAAAACGCATGCTTCACAAGTTTAGTTTAACTTATTTGACCAACCCAACCACAAAAAACAGACATTTTCTTGTCTTTCATGGCAATGCGCAAATACTGTGAACATTCCCATCTGTTTCATGTACCTATGCTTAAAAGTAGTTTCTATGGGGAATTATTTTAGGATTTCAAAAAGGCGTAGGTGGGGATATCTCCACAACAACTGTTGTTCAACCTTTAATAAATATTACTAAAGCAACGATTTTTTCCCATTCTCACAGTACAGAAGCTCTGGAATAGAAATACACAAGTTTATCATCCAGCTAAATCAACAGGAAGACAGCAACCAGGGGAAAATGTTAGTTTGGTCAGACAGGTTTAAATAGAAAAAGAGGCAAAATTTTACTGGCAGTGCATTCCTAGCATCACTCATTCAGGGCTTCATAAATTCGCATTGCATTTGTTCATAATATCATACCTCAAACATAGTGTTGCATGATTCTGTACGAAATTTCATGTACGGAATAAAAAGCACACCTGTAGGTTAACTCAGAATATTCGTTACGGTATACTAACTCAATAAATGATGCACTGTCCACTGCCAGCGTATCCGGTGGGCACAAACGCCGCGTATTATTTCTCTTTCATGCATTTTGTATTTCAACACATGTTTCCTAGCATATCAAAACCCAGCGCAAAAGCGGGTTTCATGGTCAGGATGTCGAAGAGCATTGGTAGTCAGTGAGCTAAAATCCTTGTTCGTTCATTTTCTGGACATTTTCCAGTGAGACGAGACGAAGAATTGTCTGCGGCCTGCCATTCTGTTTGTCCAAGTTAAAGAATCAATCTCTGCAAAATCATGGTATTCATATAACTTGGTAGATGTATGAGGAACATTTTAGTCAAGAATGTGAATCGATGGATGATATATTGCTAACTTTATTATATTACTATATGAGGGGGCGTAAACGTTAAGCGGATGTTGTTCCAGTATCACCAATACATTACATCCTTAATAGAAAGATAGATTGACTTTCTAAAGGCTGTACGTGTGACACGTTTGCCGACCTTAACATTGGCTGGCAACAGAACATGTACTATACGTAATATTATGTAGCTTTCGGTTAGCTTTTAGTGTCACTTGCGCGTCCGTTCTTGGACAAGTTTATGACAGAAATCACTTTGATCTACCTATACCTATCCATTAGCCTTAGCATCCATTTGCTCTTAAGATATTCGCATTTTCATCCTGGCGTCTCATTATCACTGTATTTTTCAATGGCACCGTCAACAGCGCTGTCGTGCTCACGAAAAGAGCATAATATTGACGACCTAATTTTATAAAATTGTGTTTGATGGTATATCCCCATACGTAAGCAATATCTGCCCAAATCCACTGGGGTTCCGAAATTCTTGGATAAAAAATATATACCTAAGGTTTCCCCGTAATTCAGTCGAATAATGGCAAAAATAATCGAAAGAAACGCGAGAGTTTTTCCAGCTCAAGTAGTCAAATGATGCCATACATATATCGCACCCAAGATGTTTTCCCTGTTCAAGTATTTACGCAAAACCTGAGCGACTGCTCACTCGATAGTTTTCTTATTCAGCCGACTTCTGACCTAACTCCATTATCCTATACATAGCACACTTACTCTAGCAAGTGACGAAATGTCATGTGTATTACTAAACAAATATTTTCCCAGGGAAGTTGCTTCATCATTCTGTTTCATATTTTAAAAGGCGACAACTGGAGTAATGTTATAGACACGGGCTCTATTTTTTTTACAAAAATAGAAACCTGGAAAATTTCATCCGTTTTATCTTGTTTCGCCACATAAAAACTCAAGTGTAAGTGTATAATATTTGCGTCGCATCCTTATCAGCGCTCACACATTTGACGGGTAGAAGAATCCGAAAAAATTCATAAAAATATGATGAATCCGGAAAAAGTGCCACGAGGTTTCCACATATTATTGTGCCATACACCTAGTGGAAAAGACATGGCGATGTCATTCCCATTATGATCCGTTTCTTTCTTCTTGGAAAAAGAAACACTCTACGAAAACGTCTCATGGAATATTTATCAGAAAAGAAGCCTGCCTACATGTTTCTTGAAGACGGCATTCTCTCAGAGATACGTCGATTCAGTGTTCGCACACACTCTTCAAATCTACAGCTTTGCGCTCACAACCGAAATTGATACTGAATTGTGGTGAAGGTGCGAATTGTATTAGATTTATTTTCATTAAAATTTTACGATATTTTCTCTGCCACAATATGTGCATATAAAACAATAGATAGAAAATGGTATGACGTGCCTATAATAGATAAGCCTTTATAAAGAACAAATGGTTAGTGTACAGTGAGGAGATAACTTTTCAGTCGATGGACTGAGTAGCAAAGACTATACTAAATCGTCACAAACTAGACAAAAATGTGATGACATGATTGTCAGCCAGATGAGTAAGTGCACTTGTCGTTATACAAAGAATCATGCCTTCAATACATCCTTTGTATCTTTAGTTACCTGCCAGTAATATGCATCTGCACTTGGCCCATTGTTTATTTTTCAGACTTGGGCACTCCAGTTAGCTGAGCTATACGTAAGAGGATGAATTTGAGCATAATATAATATTCATATTTCATGAGACTACAATCGCGAGAGAGGAAAATGAGCTACAGAAAAACGAGCACTGGGGTTTGCATACGTTCCAGATATAATGCATCCCGGAATTTTATGAAGATTACGAATGCATAAATGGGAACCACCTGTGCTTTTTGTCCTACTTTTTCTCACTATCTTCAAAAACTAAAACGACTGTGCCAGCAGTAGTTGAAAAGAACGAAAACAAGGACAGTTTTTAAATTTATTTATTTATCATTATGTTGCAAACAACACCCTAAAATTGCTTGATCAAGAGCCTCACCTACAGCTTATTTGACTGTTTCAGCATACTTTTCCAACTAATAACGTTGTATACAAGAGGAAGCGTGCTACTACTGCAAAAAGCTCCCGTCGTGAGTAGATTTTAACAAGGAGGAAAATAGATTGCGCGTTTAGGAGAAACAGGGCAATAAATTGCGGCACGGTGAGACACAAAAAAGCCGTAACCTGAAGAAATATCATTTTAAAATAGCTCGAGTCATATATCCCATGAGTTTCCTCTGTACACGTACAAGAAAAGGTATACAATATATCCACGTTCAATAAGTAATGTAAAAGCTCATCTAGAACAAAAAAAGAATCAGTTTCAGGATCATCATTCAAACTCACGAGCGGTCTTTCCTAGAATCGCTGGCGTGGTTGCTCATAGCGAAACTTGTTACCGAACATATTTTATACGATTACTGTAGTTTTAATGATAATCCTTTATTGTGCACCACTAAAAGAAAGGTGTAGAAAACGAGGAAATAAATGAATCAGCCACCTTTTTGGTTTCGTGGCGGCGGTAGTGATAGTGCTCATGAGGTTACGATTAACTGTGGTGTTCAGTTCATATGAACATTCAACAGTAACTTCGATTATGGCTTTGGCTTTGCTGCTTGTGAAAAAGTTTGCAAGGTTTAATCATGCATCACCACTAGCTACCATCATTATGTCAGTGTAGTGCCAACTCGCTACTCGTGCGTTTTTTTTTGTTTCCACAGTACCTATGGCCCTATTATATTCTATGGTTTTATAGAATTGAGCTTGGCATGTTAGCAGAACAAGTGGGACGTTGATGAAGTGTAGCTATTGCGGTGAGCAGGAGCTTATTAATACAAAGAAGGCATGAATGAGAGGATTAATCACTCATTTTTTGCTGTAATACTACATTATGCAGTCCGGTTCTGGCAAGATCAATGAGCATAAAAGATCAATACCCAATTGAGCGTGATCACGATTATTTGCACGTTCAAGCGAAAAAATTATAATATAAAGACTGCAACTATTCGAATTTCTATTTTTTACTGAGCTGCGGTGACGGCTTGCCAAGCAACTTTCTTCGTATTGATGTACAATTAAATTTGCCGGCTATTTATGTTTTAGTCGTTAACTTAATTCTGGTAACTTTGTTCGATTTGCCGGTGGAATGGTATTTTTATCAGGTTAGTGTAGTCTTCACACTGAATTTTGCGAAGAGACAAGTTTAGTAACCCTGGCTAACCTAACGGGTATTTTATTTGGCTTAATCTTAACACAATTTTTATCCTTTGCATGGATTATTTTCATCTAAAGTAAGTAGTATACATACGTTGAGATTGGCGGTTACTGCATATGCAATATGCAACATACCAGTATTGGCCATACTAGGCGACTTTTTCATCATAATAGCATCATGTCAGCCGTCACAAGTCTTTGCAAATTCGAAAAGGGCAAGCCTTGTCGGTGAAAGAGCAAAAAGTAAAAAATGGATAGAGCGTGAGCAAAAATCAAGCTCGAAAGTAGACTGATTCATAAATTGAATTCCGTTTCCTTGAAACAATCGTGAAATTGACAGCATAAAAATTGGAGGAACAAGCTTGCAACGGGTTGAGTGTTGCCGAGTTCTAGTATTGGCGATGGATCGAAGCTTCATATATCGCCATTTTAATAGAAAATGTCGCTTCCGCCGATATTTACGTACAAAAGCTGAAATTTACTTTAAATTATTCTAAATAGGACAACTTGCAGAAGATAGACGTGTACATCTTCCGTATCATCATACCGGGCTCAAAGGGCAAATCTATGCTGGTTGTGCTTATTGCCAAAGTTAATTCAACTTTTTTTTACAGCAGCAGCAGCAGCTGTAGTAAATGTCTCTGATTGCATTTCGGCTCTTCTTTAAATTCGCTAAGGCCAACATCCATTTCCTCTGTCATGTCCCTTATGCGACAACTGAATAGCGGAGTAAACTCACTCTTCGACATTTTTTATGTGGAACGACACATTAGGCCAAGCACTCGGTCTTCTAAAAATGTACAATAGGAGATCAAAATACTTTTTTTTTTTTGCCAAAGTGAATATGTTGCCGCCTTTCCAAATAAAATAGATAAAAAAGAAAGAATCAACCTTCCGCTCTTTCTCTTTGTCATCCAGTCATGAGTTCTTTATACAGTCTCTTTACTAGCCTACTTGGAACATGAACAGAACAACATAATAGCTTTTTTTTCTCTACCAATGGACTGAAGTGGACGTGGCGCGTATTGATTCAGTTTATAGGTTACATATCGAGAGTTCTTCGATTTACTTTTTTTCTAATTCAGCAATAACAGTGATCACGTATCTTTTCCTATTAAACTACTAACAGCTTCCATTCGTTTTCTCTCACGCAAGTAGTACTTCCGCGATGGATTACTTTCCCTCCCACTACTTTCCACCACTACCACCCCACAACCAACCCGGGATTTTAGTTTTTTGCCAAACTCCCCAAGCCTCCGAGATTTTATATTCTGCCGAGACTTCGGGTGGCTTTTGAAACTGGTACTAAAATCTTGTTCACTATCTGACTATTAGTATGTGCCTTTCTGTCATATTCATACGTTGGTTGTCATATTGACTGGATTGTAAAAGGATGAAAATCTATTCATATGACATACTTCCAGTTTCCAACCGAACATGCGAAACGAATAGGTACATATATTTATCTTTTTCCCCGTTTAGCTTTCATTGTGGGCTTCAAGGCCTCAATCTTTTCAGAATTGGTAAGTGCATTTTTTTCAGCCGATGCGAAAAAAATTATGGTGTGTGCATTGAAAATATAACAAACATTTTGTAACATCGTGGTTACAGCAGCATAGAGTACGTTTTTTAGTCTTCTCGCCGGGATGCTGATTAAGGGAAACTGGTTGTGAATGTCGCATGTTATAATGTTGGTGAAAGTGAATGCAGATGACATTGCAATACAAACTGGATGAATGTGAGAAGCAATGTTGCATAAAACATGGAAATTCCTTACAGCTCAAGAGAAGATTCGCATCTCTAAGCACAGAAAACAGCTTATCTACACACCACTGCTAGTCTCTATTATCTTTCCCTCCCGCAAATTTCAAGACACTACTTGGACAGAGATGACGACACAAAAGACATGCTGCTGTGACACATATTGCAAATACTGCTTCATTCTCTGCAGCAATAACATCAGCAAATCTTGTTTGTGCACGCCATCATTTTCTCTCCAATTTTACTTGTTTTGCATTTATTCCCGGAGATTCGCATCCCTTATTCGCTCACGTCTTCATCCACCAGATACGACCACCATCAACATGAATATCATTCAGTATGGAAAGGGAATGCTGCGGATATTTTTTTTACATAGTCCTATTTTGCTTGGTAAATGATGGTAAATTTTCAAGATATGGTGCTTTGTGCTTTGGTGCCACACGCACACATACTGAACTGGACAATTGGAACGTCAAGAAGAGAATAAAGCAAAGGAAAGGAAGCCAATTTCACGACAAAACGAAAGAAAAAACTGTCCCACTTTGCTTTACAAGATGACTACCATGACGGCAAGAAAATCTACAAAATTACGGAAATACCAAAAGATGAATTCCTATTTTTAGTCGTGGTTTTTTTTTCGAAGGTGCATACAACTATAGCGTACGCGTACAAAATGGGAATACATAGCACAAGATAAAATAGTTGAGATGAAATGGAATATGAAGTCTAGCATCATCCATATTTCTTGCAATAACACAATAGGTGAAGGATTTCGTCTTTCAGCAACTTTGAATTGAGGATGGTTAAAAGTTTTTCAAAAAGATGGATCAAAATAGATGTATGTTCATTGTGGTAGCTACTGGTAGAGAAAAAGCAAGTCGATATTGAAGAATGTAGACACAGACCAAATAGTATGGTTGTTGAAAATGAAAAAAAAATCAGATGGAAAATTACGAGAAATGAAATCGTTTCTGACAGTAGCACCACCAGTCCAAAAACTACTCCGCAACCACTACTCGGAACTCACAGTTTTTCATTTTCTCTAGCTGTGCAGATTCTAGAGTGTTTCCTCCTTTTTTGGTTCACAACAGAGCCCATAGGAGCACAAAGAGTCTGTTCTTCTTTCTCTTATGTTCTTTCATTGTCCCAGGAGAGAAGAAAAAAACTTCTGTTCCCCGTATGTAGCCTGGAGAAAGTCTAAATGTGTAGGATGGGCAGTATTTAAAAAAACAGAATTTGCTCAAGAATAAAAATCATATAGTGAGTGTGTTATGCAATTGCCTTTCATCTTATATATGAAATGAAATGCATTCTTACTCGCAACCTTGTCCCTAGATCACAGAAAAATAGGTTAGAGAGCCAAACGCAGAATTACACACATGTCACTTACGTAAAACCGTGCTTGTATTTATTTAATCGAAGACAATAATAGGTTAAATGTATTCCAGATAGCAGGGTTAGGTGAATAGCGGAAATAGGCAGTTGTGGTCACCAATTTTTAAGAATTGGTGAAGTGGCTTCTGAAATGAAATGTGGATGGAAGAATGCATCTGAATCCTTCAAAACAGCAAGGATGTAGTCAGGTCTTCGATTTTTGATATAGAGCATATTAAGTGCACACAATACGGAAACAGACGTAGATTATATCCTGTTCTGAAAATAATTGTCTTTCTTGCCTGTCGCATCGTTCAACAGTCTTCCTTCTCCAAATATTTTGGTACCTTTTGTAATACGGTTTTTCTTCTTTGAAATTAACAGTACTTCATATCTGAAAAATGTTGTTGTTGGAATGTAAAACGGCGACAAATAAGATAATGTAATATCTACAGATAAGAATGTGCTTGATAAGATTTCCAAGTCTATTGGCAGAAAAATATTTTCATGAAACAGCTACAATGTATGATAACTTTTTCAGAGGTGAATCAAAGTTTTTGAGATCCTTAAGGTGTTATATCTACCATTAGTAAATAAGCACATTGAACAACGTGCTAGCATTTTACCAGCCGTTAGCTCCTTTTCTTTATCATTTGGTTTTATCTAACACACTTTAACGAAAGGACCAATGTTTTTCAAGTCGTATTACTTACCTTTCAGCCGAGAAAAAATAATTGTATAATGGAAATATATTCTTTACTTCTTGACGCGGTCCTAATCCATTATTACCGGT
>VICI01000072.1:0-73775 GCA_019593645.1 Akabosia matsudoensis | reverse complement strand
AAAACCCCTCGTTAGTTCCAGCATAATCTTTTTTTTTTTTCTTTTTGCCTTGATGGTTTCACCTTTCTCAAGTGGACAAAAACAATTTGTCTTCGTCATTATTTCCCGATTGAGTTTCCCATGGACGCAAAAGTTATGGGGAATTCGACGAAATATGGGTACAAAAGTAGTGCATTCAAATACATGGCTCCTAATGTATCTAGCTTCTTGCGGTATTTTTATCCATCAAAAGTTCCATGGAACGTGATAATCTCTCTTGAGTGTAAACATTATATACATGCTTTCAATCATTTTAGTATGACAAGCATTTTTTTTAATACGTGAAGCTCTTGTGATACTATTCTCAACTCAATAGCTCTGATGTAACTTTCCCCCTTGAGAATCACAACGGGGAAAAGTCGCTGCGCTGAAAAAACTTAACAAAGATTGACAGAGTTTCTTGCAGTTGACTCGACTCTTATTCCAGATTTGCCGAGGAATTGGACAAGAAAACCAATTTCCCCGAACATCAGTTAACTGTTTATGGGCTTCCATTTATCAAATACAAAAATCGTACATTTTAAGTTCGTTTCTTGACCATTCAGGACGAAAAGAGTGCGTTTCAAATGTAGATGCAAGCTTCCAACCTGATGTTATCATAAGCGGGCATAACGCGCGCAGTCCAGTTTCACGTCACTGCCGAGAAAAGTCTTTGTCTAGTCTTCTTTCTCTTCTGGTACATCCTCGCAATTAAATTTAGAAAGAAGTTTCTACGCGGACACCAATATCTGCGGGATTTCTTTTTCTCTGATGAAGTACTTAGGCTTAACAGTGGAATGAATAAATGTCTTTCTTTTATGGCGTCTCCTTTGCTGTTGTACCTTTTTTTTGGTAGATTGTCTGGTCGGTGTGCGGTACACCATTCATTTCGCAGTTGAAAATCCAATTACGTCCTGCTGTGAAAATGTATCCAAATTCCTGTCTCGTTCACGGAATTTCATCCAAGGCTCCAATTCTAGGATTGTCCTCTGGAAGGAAACAGTCAGAGCTTAGCTAGCAATGTATTATGGCATGAACAATAATAATACAGATTTAAGTGCTTCATAAATTGAACAAGAAAAAAAAACACCGTGTGTAGTATACAGGTTTTGGGAATTTCCTTTACTTTCGTCATATACTTTCCAAAATATATATTTTTTTTATATATAACATAAAAAGGTAAATCACCATCATCGTAGCCATTACTTGTCCAATTTTCGTCCTTACCTATTTGCTCAAGAAACAATTCATGAAAACTGGCTGATGTCTGTATCCACAATGTCACATGAATCGTTTCCAGTTACAAGACCTCATACCCTATTTTTTAATTAGTCGTAATTATATTGATTTTAGAGGTAAAGGTTTAGATTTTTTTGCTGAGTTTATTACCAGTTGCTCCAAAAACTTTCTCCTGCAAACCGGTCCACATCCGTATCTTGTGGAGACCCTCATGTTTGGCTAATAGGAAAAAAAACTAGGAGACTTAAAGTAAACAGCAGTAGCGTTCGTAACCGCAGCGATAATGTCCCTCGAGAATTGTGTTTTCATTAATTTTTTACCACACAGTTGGTCAGGGGAATGGAAAAACAACGTAACGGAATAGGAATGGCTCAACTGGGAAGACAAAAAAACTAAAACAAAACGCTCATTCACTCATGCTGTCCAGAAGTAGCGAAACGCGTCCACGTGCCTAAAACCATAATGCGCTAAGCAAGATCTTCAAGACGTTCGCCATAGCTCGTTCGTGATCGATACAAATTCATGCACGATAGGACTGAGTTGTCCGAGACTGTGTCACAAGGATGCAATTTGCAAGACAAACCCGTGTGTGTATGTCAAATTGTCTCTAAGATTTCGTGATAGCAGACAAACGGACAGACATGAAAGACGATTTTATAAACCAGCTTTTGGGTATACAATAAAAACTCCCATTTTATTGTTGTTTTGCCTTGTGTTTACAATCCGATACTAGTTCATAAAAAACCAGCGTGTACGCGCATTTCTCTTTGTTCTGTCTTTCTTTGGGATTACAATATAGACCTCAACGCATGGCACTACTTTCTATTATCCACTGCAGATAACTTTTTTCCCAAGTTTTTACGAGCATCCGTCTAATTTCTTTATGGCATTGTATATATTGTTACGTATGCACATCACAGATATATAATTGGCCTATAGTGTGTCAATTTGGACAAAAAATTGCAAACGTCAGAAAAACGGTTTCCAAAAACGCCCAAGGCCAATGAAAATGTGAAGTCTTGTTACAACAATGTACATTTTTATTGAATGACTGTTCTGGTATTGAATGCTAAATTAATAGCTGGCCGATGTTGCCACACACCAAATGATGTCAGGATGCTGCTCTGGGAGTTTTCAGCTCATATAAAGTAGAAAACAGATACATACATTCTTTTATACAGAAATTTAAGTATCAATGAATCCTCCTCTTCTTAGCAAACAAAGCCATTTCTCCTGCAATAATATCCTCTTGGTTTGGTCGTGACCAGGTCTGTCCGAGGGGATCTCTTTGATTATTTATCTTAATCGTTCCTCCCAGCTCGTAACAACTTATTTTATTTTTAAACAATCGGCCATATCACACCGCCTCGCTCAGAGGCGATTTTTGTGTTCCACGATGAACCAGAAACGGCTGAAAATTCTTCAATACGCATGGTTAGGCTTGTTGTGCCTCACTTGTCAATACAAAACGGCCCTCTTTATGGAAACATGTTCCAAAAAACGTGAGTGGAATGCTTTGTAAGGTTTTCAGTGAATCTATCTTAAACTAAGACACAAGTATTTAGCTTATGGTGATGGATATCCAAAAAAACGACGGTCTTTCGTAACAGTATTCCTTCTGGGGATTGGCTTTTTTGCTAGTGGGCTGAAGAAAAAATAAACGAATTGAATGAATAAAATAGAAAAAACACTTCGATATTTTGACAGTTGCGTATTGTGTCTGTAGCGTCATGGTAGGTCTATTATCTGTAATTGTCATTGATGTGGATTGAATGCTAAAAAAGTAATCTTAGAAAATTGTTTTTATTTTACTTTACAGGAAAGGGGAGCTAAAGGGATTCATAACAGTTTGTAGGTAAGAGAAAAGTATCACCTCGAAAGAAGTCACCATTGAGGGTACGCAGGTTGTTCACCATCATAACGTTCCTTCACCCGGACTACCATCGCCACCACAGCAGCAGCACAATGACGAAGTTGGAGTTTTCCGAGTCCCTCCGCCACAGCAGCCTCAGTCGCAACAACAACAACAAGCGGGTCTTCTTGGATCTGTCTCAAACATTGCTCCACCTCAGGTGGCGCACACAGTTCGACCCTGTCGGCGACCTCCACCGCCGGGCCCAGGAGGTTACCACAGAACGCTCTCATCCTCGTCCCTCCTCTCTGGGAAGTGTGTTCAGGTGGCCAAGAGTAAAAGCGAGTATGGAGGGATCAACCAAGTGTGCTCAAGTGGTAACCAAGTTGGCGGCAACTATGACATACTCTTTGGACACTATAATGCCAACTTGAACCCGAATTTGCGGAATAAGTTGAGCAGAAGTGGAAACATTGTTTATCGGAGTGGTGCTATTGGTGGTTTTCCCAGTTCAGTTCAGGGTAACAGTAGTGGTCCCATCTCAAGTACAGGAATCGCATACGTCGAGAATAGTATTTTGGAGGTTGACGGGAATAATGATGTAGATGCGTCACCTTCAGGACAGCAACTAATACCACCGCTAGACCGTCGGGTTTTGGTTAGAGGATTATCAAGAAACGCCTTTGTCAACTCAGTCCAGTACCAGCTCGGACAGCAGCACTGTGAGCTGCCACCGCAACAATATCACTGGCAGCTAGCACAACATCAACAGCAGTATTCCTATCAGCTCAGCAACTCGTTTGAGCAGCAGTACCAGCTCCAGCAACAATATCTCTCTGAAGTACAAAGGCGTGGGGTGGCTGGCTCCCAGCCGGATATTTCCCGGTGCACAAACATAAACTGCTTCAGTGGCGTGAACCCATCCAGTTTGGTGATGACTCCTCTGTCCCAGTTTTCTCAGGGCGGAGGCCCATCCAGCAAAATCATTACTGGTGGTGGGCAGACATCCACGTCCTCGCACCAGGTAGCGATAGACATGTCTGCGACTGCCCCTATCACTAGTCCTCAAACAACAAGGAGGCTTCTCCCGAGAATCATTACGAAAAAGACTGACAATGCAACTGTTCTTCTTGTGGGGGAGACCCGAACCCCGATCAAGGCCCCTTTTAACGCAGCCCCAGCATTTCCGGATCCACCCGCCTCGTCCCATTTTATTTCCTCCAATTGGAGAGCTGGAGGAGAATGCAATAGCAACCGAAGCGAACTTTCTCCCTCTCAAACAGCAGCTTCTGGTGGCGCAATGTGTGCAACTCAGACCCTAACTGCAAAAAAGACTGAATTCCAGACGAGTACCCTTCAAAAGGACCATGCTGCATTTGTACAAGCTCGGAGTGGACGGGGTAGTGGAGCCGCTGGACAGAGTCCAATAGCTAGATCAACTCAACGACCCATACTATCTTCCTCGCAGCCCTCAAAGCTATTCCAGAGGCGGAAAGAGAGCAAGTCCCTTGGACGTCTTTCGGAGGGAATGTCGTCTGGTGAAATTCCTCCAGCCCCACCCAGGTCCAAAATGAGAAGTGTGGTTCAGCTGAAACACGTACCTTCTTACATATCCGCACACTACCAGAACGCCCCAATTCGCAAACTCCGACATCCCCTTGAAGAAAATATATTTTCTAGTTTAATCATAACGTTGCTGGCGATTGGCGTGGCTCTTGCTGTCGGCGTACCTATTCTTTGCTGCCTAGGCGTGATAGTGATTGGAGTGGTGGGAGTTCGCTACCTGATCGCTGTGTCTCATGGACTGGTGGCCTACTTGAGGTTCACATGCTCGAACCGTCAGTACGCGGCAAACAACCGAGCACTCCCGCCAAATATTTTTCCTCGTGACAGACTTGCCTTCGCGAATGACATTAGGTGGCTAGGAACAAAGAAAAAATTCCAGTGCCAGTCAATCCTCCACACACTGCTTGTCTTCGAGGGGTCCATGGACGTGAGCACACTCCGACATCTCATTCAAACAAGAGTGCTCCGGGCTGAAACCCCAGACGGAGAATTGGCATACCCGAGACTACTTCAAAAACTGGTGAACGTCACATCCGGCTATATTTGGGAGCTGGACTTGACGTTTGATATACAAAATCATATTTACCCGGGACCCAGCCACTACACGAGTGAGCACCAGTTGCAGCAGTATATAGGACGCTTGCTCACAACAGAGCTGTCATTGGCAAGGCCTTTGTGGGAAATCCGCCTTCTTCCGAGTTACTACGGCCCTGGGAAGGACACCATGGCGATTCTAAGAGTTCATCAGTGTCTCGCTGATGGGATGAGCTTAATCAGAATCCTGAGCCATGCCCTTGCTGACCATCAAGTTATGCATGTCCCGCAAAGACCGCATTTTGCTGGGATGTCATTTGGCTTCAATTTACTTCGCTCTCTCATCGTCGGTCCGTTAACTATTTTCCTGTGGTGGTTCACGACATTTCGAGACAAGAATATGTTCTCTGTACCCCTTCCCAAGCTGCACAGGGTGCGGCGGAGGAAGCGACGAAAGTGGTGGCAGGTCTGGTCGTGGAAAAATCCTTTCAAGTGGTGCAGGGGTCACGCCACCGTCATTGTCAAGAGTGATGGGAACGAGTACGAGGAAAAGGTGAGCTTTACGAGCAGCCTGGATAGTGGGAGCAGCCAGTGGAGTAGCTGTGATTCCTCAGGGGACGACACTGATGCAAACAGTGAGCAGAGCTCCGCCTCCGACGAGTCTGGTCGCCGGAGGGGAAAGTGTAATGCAGGAGTAGCTCAAGCTACTCGCTCACCTGTGCTAGGATCTCCGAAGGAGGAAGAACCAAAAGAGGGTCATCAAAACACCCCATCTCATGACGCAACCGAAGCGTTGTCAGCTCCTCAACACGACCCAGGACTTGTGGCGACCTCAATTAAAAGTACAAAGTCAAGCCAAGTCTTTGATGGAGTTCTCGCAAAGCCCACCAAACATTTGAGTAACTGTCTTGGGAAGAAGTTGTCTACGTCCCGATCCTCCCTCCAGAGTCAGCATGACTTGACCATCGAACCAGGAGGAAAACCGTTAACCGACCAATCTGATAAAACGTCTGCCCTCCTTATTGGATCCGCTCCAGCTGGGGAAAATGCCAAATCCAAGAGGAAAAGCAACAAGAAAAGAAGAAAAAAACGGAGACGACGAGCTGGACCTCACCGCCACCACCACCACCGCTGGCACCAGAAAAAGAGGAAACTCTTCGGCGGTAGAAAAATGAGCTTAGCATCAAACTCCTCTGGTTCCTCGTTTGCTTCGTCTTCCTCGTCGTCCACGCGGACGACGTACTCCTCATCCGACAACTCATCGCGGACTCCTGCCTGGAATGTCGTTTGGTCAGCCCCCATGACGCTTCCCAAAGTAGCTCGGATTAAGCAGATCATGAGGAGCTCGTACAATGACGTACTTCTTTCGGCGGCCGCGGGAAGTGTGCGAATGTACATGCAAGACCAAGGAATTCCCTTTCCAGGGGATGTTCAAGTAAGCTCATTTTTTAAATTTTATTTTTCAAATATATGCTTCAATACGTATTATACACTTTTAAAGTGAGGAACAACTTCCGTAAGTGTACAAGGATGATTTGGAGAATCTTTTTGGGATTGAAAACAAGCAGACTGTGTATTAGTTGATTGATAGTTTTGATCTGCTCCAGTATAAAGAAACTTCTGGAAGAGAATTCCTTCGGAAAAATGTGCAGACAATATACATATGTAGATGTATAACATATTTTGCTGGAGTGGTGAAAACTAGAGCTGTATCGAGTCCAACAATTCCTCTCTCTCTCTCTCAGTACCCGTTGACTGAATTACCTTTTTAGCTGCACAAATAGGTATTTCCTTAACAAATACAGCAGTATGAACTTCAACCCTATTTACTGTATTTACATTTTCGCCGTATAGTGCTGCTAGTAGGTATTAACTAATACTCGTAATACCAGACGGTGCAAAACCGAAAGGGAATACCTATGCCACAAATGTCCTAAGTTTTCTCAAAAGATATTCTCTAAACGATAACGCATACATGTTCCCGTGTTAATATAAAACTTTTTGAATGCTACATGCACATTTTCTATTCATTCATGATCTATTAAGTCAAACGTAGCCTTCTACACACTTTCGAATATTCAAAGCCTTAATTCCTCATCGTAACCGTCCGATTGAGCTAGACAAGCATTTTAAAATACGGGTCTGTATTTTCTTAGGCATGAATCTACCAGCATTGTGGATATACTTTTTTGTGGTTATTAATTCCCAAATAATAGGGATTTAGGAAGCTTCTATAAAATAGTTACACGTCATTTACAACACAAATATTCACAGATTATATGACATTTGTCATTTGCTCGGTCAAGTCCATCGTCAGGACTCAGTACTCGCCAGACTCGGCACTCGATTCACCCCTAGAGAAGGCGTATAAAACGATACACGTTTGAACAGGGATATAGACGTTGGAGGGGCTTAGTGGAAAAACTCATGAAAGGCTGCTCTACAACAATAGGATCGGTTAAATAAGTCGGAGCTGAAATAGTAGAAGCCTCGTGGTTTTCTCAAATAAAGCTCTGATCCTCTTGTTGTGTGGTTGAAAGCCTCCACGGATGGGCTCCTACTTGATAAGTATCAATTTCAGAAAACCTACTTAACTAACCAAAAAAGCATTGAGTTGTAAGTTTCGAGTTTTCAAGTAAAATATTTAGACCAGTATGTCCGGTACATGAATAGAGGAGACTTGTATTCAATAGGCTTTTGTTATTTTTCCCGAGATGCGGAAAGAAAATAAAGGATTTAGTTATACAAGAGAGATCATAATGGACAGATTGTGAGCTTGATGATTATAACAATTTTTTACTATTCAGGTGGTTATACCAGTGGATCTGAGAAATGACATTGCATCTCCAAAGCAAGGGATTCGACTTGGTTGCAAAGTGTCCTCGGTGTTGGCCACGATCCCATCCGGGATTGAGTCTGCGATTCCCCGACTGTGGGCAACAAGACATCGACTCGATGAGCTCAAGGCGTCTGCTGACTCTGTCGTCGCATATGGTGCTACAACCATTCTCATGAATATGCTACCGCACAGCATCGCCATTCCCATACTCGAAAGCATTCTGAACAAGGTAAATTTTCGTAACGATTTTAAAATATTTATTCCACGAAGACATCTTTAACAATAAAATTATGAGTAGCTTACTAGACAAAACTTTTAAAACTTTAACTGCACGGGCTAAGACAGGTTTTTCTTTTGGTTACTTGTATTTAATTAATAAAAATATCTCTGTATTTCCCGTCCTTGAGAATTGTGGTTAGTTTTTTCGTTACAATATATTTGCTGTCGAAGGCAAACTCAGTACTCTCGTCACCTATAGATCACTCCTACTTTTTTTTTAAACTGTGGCCGTATTCACGCCGACTTTGTGGCCAAACGGACTACCACCACGGATAAGACTGAGTTGTTTCGCGACCGAGTTTTTATTGTTCGTATCAATATCTATTTTTGAGTGGTCACTCTCGTAAGCAAGCCTAACATCATCCTCTTTGTCCTCAGTCTCCTGGTCAGTAAAAAGCATGGAGGAACTTGTCATTCCTTCTTTTGTTGCATTGTTCTCTTCCGTTCCTCGAAAGCCAACGCGAGATCGATTTCTGCTGCTAGATCTCTCCACGCCAGGTTTACCCAGTATTGGGGTAACACTACAACTGTCCTCGTCAGTATCACTTTCACACTGAACACGCACCTCACTCGAGGACGACACTTGTTTCATGAGCTTTGAGTAGTTCAACGCTTCCTCGTACGAAGGAGGCGGCTCCTCATCCTCATCACTGCGATAGTGCAGAGGCGTCCGACCCATTAACGGCATCATTGGAATTTGGCACACTTCTTTTGAACTCAATCCAGGGTGGTCTCTGGTATTTGCGCTTGATGAGCTCGTCAGTCTACCTCCTCTCGAGTTACTCAAACTTCCGGCGAGGGTACAGGGGAACAAATTCCCTCTTCGGAGTCCTCCTCCTCCACCGTGAATATTTGACGGGGTGAACTGAGCTGGTAACTCTTCTCCACGAAATGACGTCAAGGACTGTCGTGCACGTGATGGGGGTTGAATATCTGCAGGAAAATATGTACAGGAAGACTCGTCTTATAATTTAGCAAAAAACTCTTGAGCATTCTAACATGAACAGGCAGAAAAAACAATAATTATTACCACGCGTAAACCGAGCTTTCAGCTGTCTATGAAAGCACTCTAAGAAAACCAGGATCAAAATTATGAGCCAGCACTGAAAAAAATAAACGAAGAAGATTAAGACGCAAGTTTTTGTTATGACGGCACAAAGAAAAAACCATTACATGAAAAGTAATACTATATAGCTTACGATAACAATGAGAGCATCACGATCAGCCATGGTAAAAAAACGTTGTTAAAAAATTTTCATATGGCTGAGCTTCCACGTTTCGCAAAAAAGAAGATATTCACTTATACGCAAGGTCCATTTAGAAAACAAAAGGAAAATCACTTATGAAGTTTCATTGATCTGTGATTTAGATTGTGTATTCGCCTAAAAACACAAGTAAATTACGGATCGCTTTCATAGAACGCTGACGTTTTTGTCCATGGAGGCTATGACAATATGCAAGTGCGTGTTTGTCTCACTATCCAAATCAAAGCTGTATTCATTTAAAACAAAAGTGATTTTCGGATGGAGTCCAGGGAACGCAGAGTTGAGGGAATGACGGCCGTTGTTGTAAGAACAATGAGGTTATAACGAGAAGATAATGGAATGTTGCTGTAATGTATAATCCTCTCTGTCTCTCTCTCTCTCTCATAGTATAAACACAGAAATTACGTCAAATTGCTCAAATAAAAGTTCTGATTAGAAGAATGGGTAATTTATTTGATGAATCGCGAGTTGTGAGGAAATCCCTCAAAAAAGAAAACCCGTGTGATCTTGCGAGGACGAAATTTCCTCATCCTGCTAACGAGCGGTCTTCAGCATGACAAAAAACATCGCAAGAAAAAAACGATTCATGTCCTTTCAAAGAGGAACGTGGCGATGAAAGGAATTCTAATTATTTTTAAAGACTTTTTCTTTTTGTTTCACTCACAAAACGCACAAAAAAAAACTTATTTTAAGGACACACAAGAGTCTATCCATTTTGTATGCGCCAAGTTGCTTTGAAATTATGATGGCTCATAAGTTGGAACTTTAAATCTTAAGAACTCACTTTTTTCTACGAAAATATCGTTCAGTTTCTTTGAAACTTTGAAAAAAGAAAATTTGCAATTGGCTGTCCATACAGGTTCTTGCAATGCAAGTGACAAAACTGAAGTTGAACGAAATAAAACTGCGATGGGTTTCCAGGGAATCTAAACAGTTGTACCGGCAAATTTTTCACATACTGGTTACTCCCACGAGTACGTCACGCAAATCGTGGAAACAATAAAACAATAGCAGAAATTCTAGGAAAAAATTGCTCTGATAGTTTACATAGTTGAATAGCCTGAGTTTTGCAAAAACACAAGATTGTTCGTCTCCTTGAGTATCGATAACTGACAAAGCTCATCCCCAAATTAAAGTTTTCACACAAAATTCCCCATTTTCAAGTTTAAGATGCAGCGTGTGACACTGAAGGCCAAAGTTTCACTTTTTAACTATGAAAATGATTTGTTTTTTTATGGGCACTGGCTCCTCAACTTTTTCATAAGTCATAGCTTAAAACATTTTTATGTTCAAAATCCTTTCGTTGTTTTGACTTGTTAGGTTTAGTCTCGTCGTCGTGTTATTCGAAAACAGGATCCCTTTTGAACTTTTCATATAAAAAAAAACTTTGTTGTCGGTCATGATCTTGTTGAAAAACCACTTTCTACTCTGCATACCAAGCCACACGTCATAAATGAAACTAAAATCAGTTTCACTCTTACACACACAAAATTTGACAAAAGCACGGAAAAACGTGGAAGAACTTGCACTGCAACTTTTATTTTCTTTTGTTGTCAAAAGGGTCTATGTGGTTCAATCTGTACAAATTGCAAAATAAAAACAAAACCCTCCATAGTTAACTCGAAATCTTGCAGGAAACCGGAAGCCCTATCGAACACATACGATCAATCAGAAAAATAAAGACTAAACATAACTCTTATTTTACAAATTATCCCATGTTTCCACCAATCACTTTATCTCATCTAGAGGAAAAAAAATATTCCTGCAAATCTTCTTTTAATAAAAACTGCAACCACGTAATAGCAAATCAAAAATATTTAGATTCTGTTGGCTACTCCACTACTGCAGCTATACAAGAAAAAAGAATGAATTTTTAAACTCTTTTAACGAACCAGAGCCACGCTCAAGTTTGATGAGTGCCTAACAGCTCGTCTTTTTTCCTCATGCAAGATGCATCTTTTGGTCATCTCAAACGCAACTAACCATTACATGAGCTGTTTTACTGTAAAGAAGAAAAATGTGTTAGTAGTGGAGATGATGAGGCTTCATGCATTCCTCTGCACTCCCAAAAAGAAACTAGGTAAGTAAGGCGAATCATGATCGTCATCGTTTTTAACGGTGCAAGATGTTTGTTGCAGGGATAGCACGCTGATGATATACGCTAGAAAGTTTTGTGTAGTGGTGATCAAAAACCATGGGATTATCATATTGATACCTGCGTTTCGTACAGAGTAACGTGATTATCTTACTCGGTTTCGGATACGTATTAAGACAGTAAATCTCATTCAATGATACTTTTGTGACGTACGGAAAGCTATACGCTTTTTCGTTGCTTAATAATAACATGGCGCCTAGCCGTTCAGCGTTTCATGGTTGACTATATTTGGCACATAAACAAACAAAGCCTGTAATATCCGGGATAGCCTAATGAAAGTCTTGATTTTTTAAATTATTTTTTAAAAAGGGCTTACGCACATGCATTATGACGAAAGATAATCTGAACCCGGTTCATTTCAGTTTTGCAATATGATCGTGATGGGAAGCATTTTATTACCAATTAAAGTTTAACTTGAATCTTGAATCTTCTGACCAAAGCCGTTTCATCCATGATTGAGCTATTATGTTGGCATGTGTGAGTAAAAGAGAGGAGTTACAGTCACACAGAGTATCGCGCCAAGGCACTTTCCATTGTTTATCGTTATTATGTTGACCATTAAAAAGACGGTATTAGTGCCATTACCACCCCTCATTTACTATACAAGGCTGTATTCAAGTAGCATCGTGATACTGAGCCCTGTCGTGTTTGTTTTTGCTTCCTTGACAATCTTCTTCGCGGAAAAAAGCTTTGGCGTAGTTACTTTTTGAAGGTCTAAAATGGTGGCTGAATCAACACATTCATGTCTTCATCGTTGTCGTTCGGGGATGCCTAGCGTTCCTTTAATGGTTAAATGATTCTTATGCAAATCATAACGGCTTGTTATAGGAATTTAAATGGTGCTGTCTGCAATGTTTCGAAGGAATGATAACATTTTAACTTGATTTCCTTCGAAGCATGGCGAGAATAGGCATATCCATACAATAAATGAATGAAACAGGTTAAACGTAGTTTTACAAAACACGAAACGTTTTAATTTAGTTATTTATAATCTTGGTGCGAAAGCGACATTTAAAATCCTTCGACTGGAATAAAGCAACACAATACAATACAATACAAATAAAAAATATTCAAACGCTAAAATTCAGTATTTATGAATCGTAAAAAAATATCCCGCCTGATATTATATTTAGATTAAAAATGTTTGTTGACTTTTTAAAATCTTACTAGATTCCTTTACTGACTAATGACTAAATAGATATAAAATTTTGCACAGATTTCGACCTTTATCGACAAAAAAATTGTACTTTCCAGACCTAGTTTGGTATTTTTTACGATTATGGTAAATAATCAACGTGGAGGTTAAGATGAACTTGGTGAACATAGAAAGGCCGGCTCATTGGACTGAGGGAAAGTTGGACCCGTTGATGAGTTCGTGCCCAAGTTTGCCATACTCCAAAATGATATCTGCAACCAAAAAAACATGGAGTTTATGATTGTGCTTCTTTATGACACATATTTCAATTTGGGGTACGAAATTGGCGTCAGTCATACTTTAAAGTGACGTGACACCATGTAAAATAGACGGCTAGGAGGAAAATGCTTAATGTAACGAGCCCAACAGCCTCCCACCGTTCCCTGATATAATATTGATGAGCGCCGAGGGCGCATAGGTACGTGGAAATGACCAAGAGCGGAGTAAGCAAGAAAAAACAAATCAAGTCGGCAATCATATTTCTCACATTGAACTGGTTATCACTTTCTGTAAGAAACTAAGAAAAAAACACAACCATATTTATATCGATTCATTTTTAAATATAAAAACATAAAACTCCGCCAAAAAGCTAATTCTGTAAATTGTATTGTATTGTAATTGTATAATGTGGCTGATTTTGAAATCGCAACGAAATCGCTACCTCCGTCCAGCTCCTCGGCATTTTCTTTGTTTTGTATATAAAGTTACACAGCTCGCATTTCTCACTGTTTGACGTTGTGAGCCAATGCTCTAAGCATGATAAATGGACCTTGGCCACGGAGCCAGTACAACGGCAGGGCGCAATAAGTGGCTCACGGCGACTCACAGTCGAGTCTTGCGAGGAGCACGGGGAGATTCCAGAGCAGCTTCCAAGGTCTCCTAAAAAGTGCAAAGCATGTCGTTATTGAATGAAAATTGTACACAAAAAGCTAAAAGTTTTTCAACATGGGATCAAAATCCATATTTTCTTCAAAAGAAACAAATTTGTAATCCTAAACTAGAGTTGTGTAGAGTTTCCCTCGCCAAGGAAACTGCTAAATCATAAATTTTTTACGTCTAATTTGTTTGGTAGGAGTGTCGGGAGAGAAACTTGCCAACTTATTTTCTTTCATGGTTGCTACAAAAAATGACAATGCCGTAAAAAAATTCCCAAGAAAATCGTAACGAAAGAAAGGAAAAGTTTTGATATTTTATAGTTTTCATGCTTCGATTTGGGACCCAAATAGTCTAAATCAATATTCTACAGTCGCATAAAAAGCAAATTGATCGACGCATTTCTTTGCCGCCTTAGCTATTTTGGATTGTATTGTAAAAGGCATAGTTTAAAATAAAAAGTTTGATGTAGGTTCTACTGCTCACTTTTCGAAGTTTTTTTTTTTTGCGATTGACAACACATTTTAATTTAGTATATGGATAGTTACACACCTTCATGACAAATACGACAAAATTGGTAGCTTTTCTGACTCCCGTTATTTGATTCTGGGGAAACGTTGCTTTGAGAGAATTCCTTTTTATGCTTCGATGAAAGAACGGCGCAAGTATTTGCTGGCGAAGCGTTAGAGGGCTGGTGGGTTGGAGGAATTGCAACTGCTGAGACTTTCCTATTAGCAGTGTTGACTGGCCCACTTCCGCATGATGCGTCGTCTGGGTTTTTCACCTCCATTCCAGTAAAATTAATAGCGCTGTGAGCGCTCTGGAGTGATGAGTCGACTTGCGTCACCAGCTCCTCAGAGGAAGTAGAGGCGTCTCTTGACAACGACTTATATCTAGCCGATGGCTTCAAACTTAACGGATCCATTTTTAAAAAAATATTACGCGTAGGCCGCTCTATAGCAAACTATTAAAACTGATATGATCGCCAGGAAAATTCTCAAAAGGCTTACAAAAATTCCACCAAAAGTAAAAAACCTACAATTGAATTAAAATTGTGGATTTGCCCGGCTAAATCATTTTCTTCTAGTCATGATAAGCTCTGAATCTAGACTAATCTCCTCTTCAAGGCTAATTTACATCCTTTTTTGCTATCGGCAAGTAGATTTTAGTATACCATAAAGACGAATGCCATATTCAGAGCGAACTCTTAACACGAAATGGCACCGTGAGAGCTTTACGAGTAAGGCATGATCTAGAGCCGTCTCTTCTGAATAACTTCTCAATTGGATCAGTTCTCGAGAATTTAAATCTTTTCCCTTTTTATATTATTACTTTGAGGATTTTACTTTGCATACGAAAAGAGCATATTATTCCTTGGGAAACTTTAGATACTCAAAAAATACAGGCGTGTGTGATAAGGTAATAAAAATTTCCTAAGTTGTCCCATACATGTTCGGTGCCACTCTCTGTGGACAGCATTTGCTCCTGTAACTAAATATATCATGTACATTGTTAATAGTTGATAGTGTTTTAAAGAATTTTTATCTCACATCATGTATCGCATAGAGATACGTGTCTTTCGCTTGAAAATGTTCATTTTATTTTAGCTGTATGCATTTTCTTTAACTCAGGCGTCCCTTCAATTTTGCAATGTGCCTGGACCCACGTCAACAACTGTGATTGGTGGCTATCCATTGAAAGGAATTTATCCAATTTATCCACCTCCAGGCCGACTTCGGGCTGCTATCACGGTCCTCACGTACGCCGACCAAGTTCACGTCACCGTACTCACGCACAGGTCACTTGTGAATGCTGGACCAAAGCTGTTGAAAGGAATGACAGAGCAGGTTCGTATGCAAATTCTCTCTAATGACCGTGATCATAACAGAAGTGAGGAAATGTCTGATCTCATCTCATCTCCTATTCTGGTACAGGTGGAGCAGCTCTCCCGCCAATTGTCACAAAGACGCGTTCCTGGCGAAAGCCGACGTTCAACACGGCATTTTAATCAAGCCAACAATGCCGAGATAACCAAGCCACCTACGAAACAGGTACGTTTTTGTTACTTCGTGAGTAAAACTCGTACAAAATTGTGTGCCCTTAAGCTTACAAAATGCCCCAA
Source organism: Akabosia matsudoensis (assembly GCA_019593645.1). NCBI lineage: Eukaryota > Metazoa > Arthropoda > Collembola > Entomobryomorpha > Paronellidae > Akabosia > Akabosia matsudoensis. The sequence goes on along the minus strand of VICI01000072.1, from coordinate 57,838 downwards.
ATATTGGGAATCTTGGCTTCCAAGAGACTTATCAACGCTACGCTTCATATGCTACATATTCTCTGCTTCATATTTATTGGATCACGTACAAAAGAGGTTATAACGAACTACTACATATATTTCCTTCCATTTTTCCAACTGTCTCGCATTCTATGCTGTTACTATGTCAAGCTAAAAAAAACGGTTAAACTAATGGACCACATGTGTCGTTTGTTTGTCCTGGGGGAAATGTGGATCAACTTGTTTTTTTTCGTGCAATGAGCGATGAGTATAAAAATGATCACTTGAGTACGTGCTTCATCTCTTTCTCCTTCTTTCTCTTGACGGAAAATGAACTGGTGACTGGTAGCAGCTACCATGAGACTTAAGAAGATGAGACAAAAAAAGACTCTCTGTCCAATAAATATAATCACTTTTGCACGTGTCAACTTGAAAGCCAAAAATTTATTATTGATATACCATGCATCATCTCTTCATAAAAGTATGAAACCCTAGTTTAGAAGAAAAAAAAAATTTGTAGCTACTCGCTACTGTTCCAAAAAAAGGTCACACTCAGGAAAACTAACGACGATACGAGAAGTAAATCTGACGTAGACTCTCCAGCTTTGTAGTTCTTTTTCCATTTGTCCAGTTCCTGAATGGACTGTACGATGAAACACTTGAGTTTTTTACAGTCTTGCTCAATTACGAATTATAATGACAATGGAAAACTAAGGCAGCAGAGAGAGAGAGGGCTTTCCTGTTTGAAAGTCAACGAGAATCAAATAACAAATGCGATTATGCCCGAACATAAAGGAAGAGATTTTTTCTTTGATCTTGGTTTGACTCGTGATTTGATGAGCATACATTTCACCAAATTTAAGAACCAGGTTGAACAGGAAGGGGACAATATTGAATCTATTTATGCTAACAGTTCTTTAGTTCAACCATACTCATATGTGCACATTTTTCATCACATGAGTTGCTGAGTTATCGGCTGAATGTTTCTATGAAAGTATTAAATACTTACTTATTTACATGGTTGAAGAAGGAAATAAATACGCGTGTTGTTTCATTGAGCTATCTGCAATGTATCAGTCGTTAAAAACACTTCAAACGGCCAGCTCATAAAAGAAAAACCGCTCTGTAGGTACTTCTCTCCGTAATTTTTCCACGAGCCTATATAAGTTCAGACTCAAAGTTGGCATTAAAATGGACCGATAACTTACAATTAGTAAAAAAACGATGTTAAGTACTCTCAACAAGATTTTGTTCGAAACATATTCCACTTGTGTTTACGAACATTATCTGCAAAAAAAAATTACATCAGACTTAAATTTTTACATGAAAAATAAAAGATTTTTACATTGAATTTTTTAAAATTCTCGCTCAGATTCAACTTCAACTCCAATTCGTTCAAGAAGAGCTTGCTCAACTAAACAGCAAGCTGGAAGCGCAAGGAATCGTTTTGTCTGACGAAGAGTACGGGTTCTTGACGGGTTACGGAGGATGCCTAAGCCAGCGGGTATTATCAGGAGGAATGCCTACTCTGTCATCACATCACCAAGGCTTACACCTACAGCTAGATGCAAACAAAGAAGTAGCTCAGCATTACTGTCATGCCCACCATTTTCACCAACATCATCATCATGGGCATTTTGCGCAACACCACCACCATCACCACCAGTCTTCCAGTCAGGAACCTGAAAATCCGTCTTCTGAAGATCCGCTAGCTTCTACCTCAAGTTTGTCGTCTCTGGATATAAGCGCCGCAGGACAAGTTGAGCTTCAAAACAGGCTTCAATCCCTCAAGATGGAGTTTGCACAGCTTATTGGCGAGCTAAGAAGGCGGTCATCGATTGTCGAAGGGATCGCCATGTCATTTGAGGTAACCTGGACTTGCCTTTATGTAAACTATAATGAAAACATGATTGAATTCCAAGCTACTTCAAATATATTATGTTCCTTGAAAATCCTTTACTTGCTAGAATTGATTCATTAAAAAAAGAAAAATACACCTCTTGACTGGATGAAATCGAAGATCCTCACATCTTCCGTCATCCATTTTGTATCAATGAATAAATCTCAACACGGAATGAAAAATAAGTTTGTACGAGAGTTGAACAGTACTTTATTAGAATTTTAAGCACTGTAAGAGTCGCATTCCTTGTGAGAAATGAAATCCCATTATTTACACCCAAACGAGTAGTCTCTGACGGAATCAAATCCTCTTCCTCCACTCGCGTTCGAGAATTTTTTTTTCGAGTTGAAGAAATATGAAGAGCTCCTTTTCATCAATTTCCTTCTTTTTTTTCATTCTGTGTACTTTCTCCCATTGAAAGTTCGTTTTCTACTTAGTTTGTTCTTGCTTGTTGTTTGCCTTGAGTACACTTGTGTTTATTTACACCAAAATCAGTGATGAAAAGCTTGGAAAGGAAATAAATGGAGGCTCTTCGGAGGAGCTCTAGTTTTGACAACTCCCTACTTCACTACAAATACTACTACTACGAAAAGAATAACATGAACGGAGGAGTCCACCTTTCTTCCGACATTATGTTCACTCCATGAAAAACTAATGGCAACACGTAACACTTGTTCACATGTTAAATTGACCTGGAACCAGGAACTCATAGACAAAATTGTGTGGGCGTTTGTATGCTAAAGGGCTTGTGTGTCAAAATAAAAAAATTGAATGTAGGCTTGAAACAAAAAAAAAATTAACAAGCTCCTTAACCCTTACTTTCTCATCTGAATACAAAGCCTCAAACTTTTTCCTACTACAAGCCAAAAAGTCATTCCTTGCTCATGAAAATGTGATCCTTTTCCTGCGACCAAGTTTGCAATTTTCTCATCTTTTATTTTGTTAAGGCTGCATGCACTAGGAAAATATCGTTGTGACTCCAACATCTTGGCCAACATCATCATGGAAAAAAATAGTTTTTCAGATAACCAATCTCGTACCAGAAAAAAAATAACGGACAGAAGCCAGAAATGTAACTTGATTCTGTGGAATGTTTTTTTTCTTTGCTCCGGAGTGAAAGTTGAAAAGTAAGACGGGGAACGGGGCGCGAGCAATTTGCACTGCACAGAAAAAAACATGAATAAAAGTTCTAGAACAGAATAGTCTGTATTCTAATCCTTTTTGTTGTCTTGTTTCTTCTTATCTTGTAGGAAATTGGATAGTTAATCTTGTAACTTTTACTTGTCATCTTTCACGCAGTAGTTCCCTGCATTGTGTACACGTATAGCAACTAAGCAAGCAAACGTTATGGGAAACACACAAGACTTGTTTACACACCAATCTGCCTCGAGGAAAATGACGGCGATGTAGAGTTTCTCTTTGACTCCCTGCATGATGCTTAATCGTCAACAACATTAAAGTCAGGAGGATAAATAAAAAAATAGATCGTTTTCTTCTTTTTTTATATCGTAGACATACTGGGACTAAAACTGCCTCAAGCTCAAACAGTTACTCTAGATAATACATATTTTCATACCCATTACGCGAATCTTTTGTTTGGATGTCCGTCCGTGAAAGCGTTTTATTTTTTGCTTTTAGCGAGACATGCCAGTTTGTGCGTGCAGAGATTATTTGTTTCCGCTTTTGGAAGAGTGCCAGACGGGTTAAAACTCTCTGCAAGTTGGAAACTAAGTTTGAAAGGCATTTACATTTATTGTATCACCACACAGACAGGATGTTATTACGATGATTGTTTTGGGACGCCCTGTAGCATCAGAAAGAAAATGGCATAGTTCCAGTCCATGGAAATGAGTAGTAGTAGTAGCATCAAAACACACAAAAAACATTTTATTACGGAAAGATCGACGTTTTCTGGTTGGCTGTGTCAATGTAACATTTTTTGTATGAGTTTAATATTTACTTTTTCAAGCTGGCTGTCGTAATCGTTATGGTTCTAAACTACCTCCTGATTTCACTCACGGTTTAGGCTTTTCTGCAAGGTGAAAACTTGTAGACTACTACAAATATGATGGTAGGTGGGAGGATGATGGCACGCTGAATATTTCATGAGCTTTCCCTTCCCCTTTCCCAACGTACAAGTGTTGAATTGGTATATTCTTGGGAAGAGAATTTTTTTTTTTCATCGAGATGATATCCAAGTAAAGTGGTAGAGTAGGCTCTGCAGAAGCGTTTCAGTCGCTAATTTTATGGCTCTGAATGAAAGTGCATCAAATAGTAAGGCTTTGTTATGGAAAATCTTGATGAGGAAACAATACCGGTTCTATTCCATTGATTAATGCCAAGTTGTGCGCTGTACAAGTGACAAGGCTCCAAAAGAGCTCTCAATGGCTCTTTTGGTATCCGATAGTACATTTAATGCATTTGGGGCTTAGTTGAATCCATTCCGAAATGCTCAAAGATTCTAGCAAAGTAAGGCATGATTACGTGATGCAATACTGCATGGGTGTCTCCACGAAATCCGTATGCTCTCCGGTGTAACGCTGTCTCAATTCTTTTGTACTATTTTTTTGTAACAGGATGCTGAGAATGAAGAAGAGTACCGGAAGCCTAGGAAGCGAGCACTTTCTGTTGTTTCCATGACCAGACGATCCAGTATCTTTTCTAGTCGATCTAATACTGCTCCTGAGTCTCCTTTGTATTCATCAGAGGATGAGTTACCATCTAGTCCTCTTGGAGACGTGAGACAATCGTCGACCGGACAAGTCATCGCTTCGGCGTCATCTTCCTCAGGGGGATATCCCACGCCAACTCCGAATATTCGCCATTCCTCGTCGCCAATGAGAACCACAGCGGTTTAGACTATCTGGCACTAGCCCCTCTTCATATCTTTTTACCGATCAGAAGCTGGAAAAATTAAACCTCAGGAATAGAAGAACTTGAATTCCTTTAAAAAATTGTTTGATAAGTGTGGCGTGCTAAATTATTACTAAACAATGACAAGTCTTTCTTGGCGTCTTAACTCGATGCGTACCTAGCAAAAAAGGGGTTCCCTCGAGTTTGCCACATGAAAACACTTAAGCTTTGACAGCTAATGAACATTTTTCATGGCAAGTCTGGCAAGCACGTACGATCAAAAGTCAGTAAGACTTTAAAATACGCGTTCTTTACAAGTTAACGGAAAAATTAATGAAAAGTGTTCTCTCCGTTTTCCCCACACTTGAGTAGATTAAATAGAGTAATTCTGCGCTCGTTAGGCAATGAGGACGGGTACAATATCTTTACTTCGTGTGCGTTTTGTATTCGGATTTTTTTGGTAGGATTGCTAATGTATATACTTTTACAGAACCTACTTTCACTTCCATGATTGCTTCACTCATAAGCCTTTTTTTAAAGCTCACGTAAGTTTTATTTATTTATTTTGTTTTTCCTTCACTCGATACAAAAAGTACATTTATGTCTTCCTTGGATATATACTCTCACTTGCCGTATATTTAATGCTTTATAAAAAACTCTCTTTATTCCGTAAATATGCGAAAATACTCTCCTTTTTACGAAAAAATCTCCGGAGAATCAAAAGATTAGGGGGAAAAGTGGTGAAGGATTTGTTTCGGGTATTTGAACGTGAAAAAGAAGCTGGAGAAAGTTTTATCATGAAATTACTAAATGAACGAAAAAGACAAAAAAGGAATTCTCCGGTTAAGATTTTTTGGGCTCTCAAGACATCCTTAGCATAAACAGTAAGTTGGGGGAGATGTATGCACGTAGGATAGGTTTGAAAACACAATGCTTGGACTATTTGTTTATCAACAGTACTTCCATTTTCAACAGGCTGTTTATTTACGCATTATTCTAGAATTTTACTTTTCCAAAGAAAAGCAGAGCTTCTGCAGAGTTGGCCCTATGTAGTACTACTCCTTGCGACATCCTCAATTTTGGAATATGAGTCGTGTAAGATGAGACTGGTCCAAAAGTCCAAAGTTAAAACACTGTCGTTAAATTATTTCTCGTTGTGAGAAGCCCACAATGTTATGCTGAATATATCATAAGTAGAAACCAGAGCCCTTCATGCTTAACGCTAATCAGACGGGAGAGATTACGCAAGGCTGAAAGCAGTAAACTCTGAAACCATTTTTAATTTATTTGCAAAAAAAACTTTCCCGTGGTTAGTTTTCAGAAATAATAACTTGCCGGCTCTTGTTCATCATGTCATAACATTTAAACCTTACGTGAACCAGCTAATTGGGATATTGGATTTTAACCCTGATGGAAACCCGTATAACTACCTAAATCTACCGCGGTCCTGATACACTACAGCCTATATTCGAACATGACCTTTTTCGAAGTTGCCAAAAAATGTATATTGTATAATCGTCGTTTGCGTAAACATATACACACTCCATGATGTCTCGAAGAATCTCACGATCTTCAACAAAGACACGGTACAAAACAGTTTTTCTTGTGGAAAAAAATTTTCATATCAATATCATATATATCATCTACATCTATACCCCCGAAGGTATACAAAATAGCTGCTAAATGAATATTATTGCTCGTGTAAAAATGTCATACGCACTTGTATGCGAGGGATATGGAATATACGTTTGAGAAAGTAATGTTAACAAATAACAAATAAGATATAAACACAATGCATAGCATTTAGTGTCTCTTAGAAATAACAACTAAGTTTTATGAGCATAGCAGCAACTGGGTTTAGTATACGTACTTACTTATATGTACCTAATTGAGATTCATAGCATTCTAGCTTATTAGTAAGTAAAGCAGAAGGCTGTAGACTTGACAGAAAAATTAACTATGCGTTTCGTGTTGTTGTCCGGTTAGAAGTGGGCACTTCTGTGATTTGTAATGTATAGTCGACGTGTAACTGCAATTAGGGACAATGTACGTATTTAAAAAAAGTAGACCAAATATTTAGTACTTGCTCTAGAAATTGAAGATCCTAGTCTTAAAATGCCCCGCAACAGTTAGCAGAATTGTTTTGAGGAAATCCAAAAGTAAAAAGTACTTAGAAATTAAGAGAGTATACAGTCACTTGTCATAACGTCTCATCACATAAAATACCAAAAATTATGTCTTAGAAGGAAATACCTAGTCGCGAACCATTATTTACGTAATTTCTATTGACTGACAAGCTTCAAAACGTATCCTTTTTGCGGAAACTAACAAGGTAAAAACAACCTAGGAATTGCGGAACACATTTGTTTAAAACATTTTCTCCTCCTCCACGACCACCCCCGCGCGACCCTCCTTTTTTGTTTACATGAGAAAATCTGTGCGAATTTGTTAACTAATCATAATCAGTAACTTGTGTGCGTGAATGTAGTTGTCTCTATTCATTTTTTTATACCAAAAAAATTGTATGACGTCTTCTCTTATGTATGAACGGAGCTCTACTTAAATGTGCAATTAAAATTTATATTCAACAAATCAAAAATGATTAATTGTGTAACACGCATTATCATGACGTAGATTTTTCCTATAAACAATTTTTTAAATCGTGATACCTACATCAATTTCAGGTGTAATATACAATCAAGAAAATTGTTCCTGCCAATCCAAAAAACGTGTAAGCTGTTATTAGCACTTAACTTAACATGCATATTTTTCAGCTCAAAATATTGTGGAGGACTTACAAATAAGTTCATTTTCATGTAGACAAGTAAGAAATGTTGAAAAATACCCTTGTGAATCTATCAGACATAACCAAATAAAAAAATCTAGCTGACTACAATGCGCAATGAAATGAAAAAAAAAAATACGTGGAAAGGCTATGAAAATTGTTTTTTAGTCCCGCTAATGGAAAAGGAACAAGACCGCAATCGCAAAGGTACTTATGCACGTTAGCTATTCGGGACCATTGTTAAGTTTACTTTAAACGACGCATTTATAATCCCCTTGACTATGTTGGGCTATTTGCACGGCATCTGTCACCGAAGACGGGGTGACCGAGTGGTTAAGGTGTTTGACTGCTAATCAAATGTGCTCTGCACGCCAGGGTTCGAATCCCTGCCTCGTCGGGTATCATTTTGGACCCCGACTTAATTGGCCAAGAACCCTGTGTCTTTAAGAGAATTTGAGCAGAATCCGCTTCGCCTCATCCTACGCATGTATTTTTTGTTGATGTCGATACATATATTTATTGATTAAACAAACGACTTACTTGTTTCCGCAATGACCAAACTTGCCGTTTCGAAGCTGTTCATATTTTAAAGGTCAAACAAGGGTGCGTCTTTTCAAAATGTTTGTTTTTTAAACAAAAATGGAGGAGCCCAGCGTACTTCACGATTTGAATGGACAACTTGACGCTGAAAAGTTCGCGTACTTACTGAGTGTGCTGTATTGTGACGAGTCGCGAGTTACCCCGAATAACACAGTTGAGGAGGCATCCAGGAAGGAAGCTTCATTCAGTGAATGTTCCTCCCCTCCCAACTCAGGTAAATACAGTGGAGGAGTCGTTTGCTGTGGGGGGAGGGATGCACCATGGAAGGGTCGTCCCACAGAGGTGTCATTGCCATTTTCCTTGTCGGCCGGACGTGGACGCCCAAATGTGCTGGACAATTTATCCTCTTCCAGTGAAAGTTCAACCTGTAAATCCTCCAAGTCCAGTTCTGCAAACCTATTGAAAAGTGAAATTAGCGGTACAAGTCGCGACAGTGTTAGGGCGCTTCATTACAATACCATCACTCGTACTAACTCAGACCGAGGAAGGTTGTTGATAAGGCAAAGCAATCAGGAACTCGACAAAGCCTATCCACCTTTGTTGACCCTGCCGGCTAGTGGTAAAAAAGGCAACGGGGAAAAATTTTCAAGGGATTGTAACCGCCTGCCAGTGTGTAAGCGACTCTTGAATAAGTTTACTTCGGTGGACAGAAGGTTATCTCCGTCTTGAGTCGCATTTTTAATATTGATTTACTGTTACTCCATGAACTGACATTGAATTGAATTTTTTTACATGAATTTTCAGAAACTCCCTGTCTAGCTCAGTGGAATCTGTGATTGCCGAGACACTTCCTGATCTGGACACTCACTTTTCAAAGATTGCTGGAAAAATCGCCAACGAACCAGTCAACCCATTTCCTATTCTGAAAACTCCGAAAAAGCCAAAGAAAAGCAAAAGCTTAGGATCCTTCCTGGCGTCCAGTAGAGTCGAGCATGACATCAACCAAGAACTGAGAAAACTTCAAGATTATAAAGACGTTAATGAGCTATTTCGTGGCCACAAAGCCCCAAAGGCTAAAACCGGTGACAAGGTGAGCGTCTCCTGCCTCGCAAGGCAAATCACAAACCCACTCTACAAAACCTTCGACCCTACGGGCTATCATAAGACAGAGGACGAACTCGCCATTGAATGCATTCAAATGGTGTGCGATGACTTCAACGACTGGATTGCACTGCTGTCCAAGGATCCCATTCGCCACGACAAACCCGGTGTCAGCCCCGAGTCAGAATCGAAAAAAGAGCAAAACCAGGTTATCATTGGACCCGAGTTTCTCCTTCAAATTTTAAGAAAGCAACTTGAGCTCCCGGAAGAAAAGCCACTTTGAAGTCTTGACATCGTTCTAACTTGCTTCTTTAATTTTAAGTCATCAAATTTTAGAACAAAAATTTTAATGCAGCTACAAAGTAGTGTTTTTTTATTCAATAGACTTACTGATAGCATATATTAAATAGTATTTCGGTGTTACATCGAGTAGCTAAGCACTTAAGTAATTGTAAATCAAATGTACATTCATGATATCACATTTCCCTTCTTAATTTATTAAACACGATTAACAGTACTATTTTTTCGGATACATTATCCATACGCTAGTATTGCAAATGCAAATATCTTTTTTTACCACGTTTTGTAATATTTTCCAGGTAAAAAGTTCAAAAGAAAATTAGTTATTAAACCAACACCCATTCATTAACGGAGAAGTTATTTTAGTACCATTTAAAAAAAAAGAGAAATTCCGTTCGAGACAAATTTGCAAAACAATATTTAAATCCAGATATTGTTCAAAAATAGGATAGTTTTTATCTATCGGAATTTTTAATTTCGACGAGGATTCTTTTTTGGTTTGAACTTGATTCACAATGCTTTCTCGGATTATAGTAAAAAAAATGTGAAGAAAATTAAATTAACTTGCTGAACTAATTTTGTTCAAGCGAGAGACCAGAGTAGAGTTAAAATTCTTGGGCTGTGTCGCATAAACCGAGCCAAATTTAGGTATCATCGCGAGTATGACGAGAACCGCACAGATTTTCTATCTTAAGTCGTTTAGTTTTGGGCGTTACAAAACCTTTGTCTGAAAACTGACATGCGGTGAGCGGGCGTCAGGATTCCCTCAAGAATGTCGCCAGTTCTTCGTATGCGGTCGACAAAGCGGACGCGGTCCCGAGCCAACATCTCCCAGTATGTCTCCCGAGCACTCTTAGAATCCGAATCGTCCTCGAACTCGACTATGTTCTCTAAATGTTCTTCGTCGAAGGACACCTGGATAATATTTCAAAATGCAATTTTAGTTTTTCCGTTAGTTCCGTTTGTAAATTTTGCACTTTTCGAGCAGGAAATATGGTGATTATCTTACCGTTTTTGCTTTCCGCTTCCTTGCTGGCAGGTCGTCAGCGAAAGGGCGGTCTCTCAGGTCACTAGAATTAGATGGGACGTCTTCGTCAAGGCCGTCAGCTTGAAAAATGTAGCCGTCAACAAAGATGTCGTCAGAAAGGCTTGAACTGTAGTTCAAAATTTGGTCCTCTCCGTCATCGCTCTCCTCCTCGTCGTCATCATCGTCCTCCCATTCTTCGTCGTCATCGTTCCTGTCAAGATCATCCTCGTCAATACAGTCCCCAGGGGTCGACTCGAAGACAATGCAGAAGCTGTCCGTCGACTCGACAGAGGCGGAGAACTCTACGTAGGAGTCCGCCGAGGACTCGGACTCAGTGTGACGACTCCTTCCTGAGGCCGCCATGGCTCGGGGAGAAGAACTCATTGTTGAAGCGCAGGAAAATGTAAGAGTGCCCCCCTTCGCGTTTGAAGTGGAGGAGCACACAGAAAGCGTATGATATTTGGCGCGATTGCTCAGGCTCTCGACGTTTCTTGGATTCCAGTTGCCTTCTATTCGTATACAGCCCGTGCCACCGCTACTCCCAGAGGAAGCTCCTCTTTTTGGCGATGATACGATAGGAATTTCTGTCGATGGGGTTTTCTCAGACGAGGAGCTCATTCCCTTCTTCTGTTCGTCTTGACTAGTTGCGGCTGTCGCGTGAAAAATTATCTCGATGCTGCCCTCGAGCTTGCTCCCGTGTGGAGATGGCGGAGCGCTTTCCGAACCTCCGAGGGCCTTGTGTGGTGTGATCACTGCGGTAGCACCTTGAGCATGCACAGGAGACAAAAGAAAATAATTTTTGTAAAGCGCGTTCAAGTGGCGATGATGAAGGGGCGTCGCCGTGAGGACCCCACCCGTGGCCCACGAGAAAAGATTTGAAAAGAGAAGATTGGAGGGGGGATAGTGGTGACTACGTCGTACGGGGGAAACAGGAGCAGACAGAGAGTAGCAAGAAGACAGATCGGATTTGGAAAGTATTTTAGAGAAAGTAGCACCTCCACCGAGTAGCGGGACGTATCCAATCGCCGTGGGAAAACTTGTATTTTGCTTACGGCAGTTGAAATAATGACGCGTTGGTGTTTGCGTCTCCGGCTGAGAAACTATGTCGTCTTCGGAACTCACTGGATGCGTAGCTAAGTATCGGAGACACTGGAGGCCGCTTCGAACAGAGTGATACAGCGACGAAGACTTTTTGAGGAGCGACTTGGACTCCAGATGAGAGGACTGGTCTGTTGGAATCTGGGCCGATTTGCCTATGTCTTCGCTCAGTAAGATTTCACAAGGTTTGAACGCTTTCCATGGAACCAGCGACATGCTCTGAGCGGCGGCTGATGTCTTTGACGATGCAAACACTGGGTTTGACATGACAATGAAATTTGACATGGCGTTCACCAAGGTCGACTGAAGCTTCTGCCAAACTGACTTCTGAACTGGACCAGTCACGTTCGAAATGTCCATGTCAACTTGAAACTGCTCGAGCTTCGAGAAAGGCGACTGATACGTCGGGTCCAGAATAGATGAGAGAGGAATCGGTTGAAACAACTTTCTCCTTTCCGTTTTCGACATGGTTTATTGCGTAGATTTTGGAAACGGAAATAAATTTTTGTTGAAAAATTTTCTTTCTTTTTTGAATTTAAATTGAAGAATCTTTAGAATTGATTGGTTTGAAATTCATCCTGGCTAACTTAAAAAAAAGCTTTGTTAGCTAACCTAACAAAATAGCTTGTGTTTTTTAGTAATAGATTTGAGAAAACTCCATTGTTTCCAGGAATATCTAGTTTTTTGGGGTATTTTTTCGTTTTTTACAACCTACATAGTTCTTAAAAATTAATGGCTTTTCTCTACCGGATACACACTTAAAATCACCATCTTGGCCCTGTACAATTCATCCAGTCACTATTATGAGTATCCATCCTAGATTCGCAAGTCCTATCTAGCAACACGTTTATTTGTTGTTGAACAAAGCGTCCACAACCGTTAAATCTCTGTTTCACTTGATTGTCTCCGCAATCTTTAGCTTTTGAAGGGAAACCAGGACTGGTAATGTTGAATGTATATTCATTAGCGTTAATCAGAATAGGCGTATATCCACCAAATACCATCTCGTCGAGAAGCAATACGGAGTAGTCGTTCAAATTTGTTTTTTGCGTGAGACCAGAAGAGCTAACACTACTCTCCATTTGGTTCAAATTTATCCAAAAAAATATTTTTCTGTATTACTCCTTTTAGGGCAAATTTATAGTTTGCTGTAAAACATACAAAACAAATCGTAGTTAGGCTTGTGTGCAAATTTGTTATTTACATAAAAATTGTCATGTAAGTAAATCTGTCGCTTTTATAGTATAGAATACCTGTAGGTTTTTGCGTCAGCTAAAAAATATTCCAAAAGCTTGTTAAAACTGTTCACTTTAAAATTTGGCTTCCTTTGGGCTGTCTCCTCTCGAGTGATTTGAACTTTGAACAAAAACGTACTGATTGACTCATGAAAAATTGTCTTCCAAGTTAATTGATGAATTTAGTTGGCTGATGCAATACTCGCACAGGTGACGTTTTTTATACGTAATCACTTATAAAATATTATGCTTGAAAAACACGCATTAAAAATATTGTCACTGTAAATACACGTATTTCTTTTTCCCTAAATGTAACGTTTTCGGATTTCCCAAATATGTTTTTTTTGAAAATCTGTTGATTTTTTCAGTTAACTCCAAAAATGTTGTTTTTAGTAACTCTGCTGCGATATTTCACATATCGAAAGTATCGACTTTTGCGTAATCATGGCTTTGTCTACCATTTCAATGGTTTCGGATCAATAAAAATAAAAATTGTGATTTTATAAATTTGATTATTTAAACACACAATAGAGGGTTTTTTTTCAACTTTTCTTTGATTCTTTACTTTCTGCTTGCAAAATGATAACTGGCTTGTTCAAGTAAATGAGGGTATGTTAGGGCACGAGGAAAAATGTATTGCGAGAATGCAAACCCTCGATTAGGGCAGTCTTGTTTTGTTCGCGTTGGGGCTCTGCGAGAAATGCATGAGGAGCAGTAACAGCTATACGTACCCAGCGAAGTCTGATGTTGTGCCGGCCTCCAGTGAGCCATTTGTCTGCATTCATGCCACGCTCGTAAAAAGGTATGTGTAAAATCTTAACCTGAGTTTGGATTATTTTGCGACAAGTTGCTCAATCCCATACGAATCGGTATTATGCTTTCACATAATAATTACATATTTGTAAACTTGACTATAATATTTTTTCATGGTTTACAGTTTACACGCATATCGGGCACATAATCTCATTGTTAGTACGTGACATAAAAATGCACGAAATTCAATTATTTCACCCAATTGAGTGAAAGTTATAATCATGAAAATTATCATTCAAATTATAACAAAGAAATAATCGATTTTTTGTAATTATAACCAAAAACAAGCTGTCAAAAAAATAGTTGAGATACTTTGTGATACCGTTAGCACTTAGCACGTAATGGAAACGAATACGCACGTATTACAATAAACATTTTTGTGGTACTCTGAAGGAGTATGCATCGTAACAAAGATCGTAACAACGTATCGTGGCTGCCTAGCCCGCTACGTTGGGATCATTTCCCTAAAAGCTACATGTACGGACTACAAAAATATGCATTTAACATGTACTACGTACAAGCAAACCTTAGGTATAGGTGAATGTAAAAATTGCATTAAGATAAGGATATCATATCACAGACATGCCTAGTGCTACAACTTCAACACAGTACGACTTGGGTTTCTTTTTTTAATCATGAGTCCAAGGTCCCTCTTGCTATACATCTGCAGGAATTTTGTTTGTACATGTTCGAGTGGGGTCTAGGGCTATAAAGTAGTTTCTCGAAGGTATTCTCTCGCATTGGAAAATCCCTTGAGAATCCAGCTACGTAGCAGGTCTACTCGTAACGGGCATTGTGTCGCACATGTTCCAACTGTAATTCTAACTGTCATTTTGATAAAATCCTCGTGTTTCTCTGAATACTTTAACATGTCTCATTGAGTATCTTCGTAAAACAACATTGAGCATTGTAGGAAATACATACGGTACAAAATCATTAGCATAGAAAATTATGAAAAAACCCTGGCGTAGGGGCATAAGAATATTATTTTGAGAAGACTTTGCATGCTGAAGTTTTATGCAAAAAAAGACACCGTTTGTAACAATTTTTAACTGTTAAGCATATTTCATATTTGCTGCTCTTATTCTGCCAATGTCACAAGAGTTATATTCCCATGTCAAACGACTGTCGTAGATCTAGATTCACTAATTTCAACTTTATCTACGATTTGTGGTATTCAGTTCGTCAAACAGACGAATCTTGTGTATGCATTTCCCCACCTTTTTTCTCTTAATCTAGCAGCCATTAACCATTAGCTTTGTGATATGAAAAAGCAAAAATGTGATCAACAAGTTTTCTGATGCCCTTTCCTCCTCACAAGACAAACAATTTAACGACGTTATTGTATTCATTAGCAGTTGTGTCATTGGCTCGGCAGCAGCCATTGCTCATTATGTTTTGTATTAGATACGAATCAGTTTCCATCGCATAAGGAAGATTTTTTTTATTTTTGCAAAAAAAGGTTTACCGTTACAAGCTTGAAGCTGGTAGTTTTGCGGCCAATGCATTTGTTTGAATGTTAACGCGTACATGTGCAAGTGCACGTTGGCCACACGTTGTTGATCATCTTTCCTGGCAAGTTTTTTATTATGATTCATATTTGTACTTGTTTTTCTGCCATTCTTGTAGTACACAAGCAAGCCATAGTCCATCCAGAGAGTTGAATGAGGACGATGTGCTTTGCTGTCTCAAACTCGCATTCACGCCTAAATTATCTACATAGTAGGCTCGCACAATAAAAGATAAATGACGAAAAAAGGCTGATGCAAGTTGTGGCTGGCGCGAAATGGCGAATATGAAGCTTTGTTTGCTAAAGCTGCGTACATAGCATGCACGTCTCTGGTAAATTCCAATGCGAATAAGATTTTGGTCTATGGGAGCTCAAGTGAAGTCATATATCCTTCAAAGAGACGGTAAGACCATCTATCTCATGATAAATGCACGTAGACAAGTATTGTTTTCGTTTTCTTATCAAATTTTTAAAGATGATGTTCAGCCTGGAGTCTTTTTTATTTGTATTTGAGGGTGACTCATGATCTCAGTTAAGCGCATTTCGATACGACTACGTTTACAAAATGACGTAGATAATTTTATGATGACGTGTTGCGTGTACGTAGGCGTTGCGGTATTCCGACAGTGACGAGATTTTGTGGAGAATTTCTAGAATAGGATGGATCACACGTTTTAAAAAACTATTGTTTGAAACATGCAAGATTATTTTTACGAGGAAGACCAAATCTGAATCACGAAGTAGGTGGCCGTATAGGTTTTGCTTTCAACAAGAGTTTATGAATGTTGCACAGTTCCCATGTTGACAAACATAGTATTATGGTTCCGGAAGCTTTAATGTTTTTATAATCACTAACGGGGCAATTTAAGAAATTAAAGTGCCATTACTGGAATAATTATGGCACAATTAATTTCCGATTCCAGTTACATCAGCGTTATGAGTAAGTCGTTGTTCCTACTGCGCACTAAGTCAATTTTGCGTCGTCCCCCCTAAGGGTCCATGCACGATCCAAAAAGTATTTCAAAGGTTTTGCATCGAAATTCAACGTTCATTTTTACATACTTTTGTAGAATTTCAACGTAAGACCCAGATCAATATAGTGAACATGCGAGGAAAAAGCTGATTTTTAATGTTTTGAAGGTTATAAAGTAGCAAACTTGAATTATTGCCGATGCAAATGTTTGGAAAATGGCTTGATTCGTTTAACACACGGTTTGTTAAAGTACGCAGAATTTCTAGAAAATAAATGTAGAACTTTTGTGTCATATATGTTTCGATTCTTTAAACTGAACAAAGTTTAAGTCGTATTAAGCGGCCTATTTTAAGTTTTAAATAGTCATTCATTGTAGACTGACTGAACTTGATAATACTAGTACAGGATCATTGGATTGTTGCTATGTGCGCTACACGACATCAAGTGGGTTATGTGAAAGTCTTCTGTCGCTGTTGATCTTTTTACTAAACTAAATGCCGATAATTTCACAATGTCCCTGTGAATTACTGATGACTTTCAACCTAACTTTTGTCTGCGGGGACAATCATTTATTTAGTCTTACTTAAGTGGTAGGTTATTATTAGTAATAGTTTTAAAGGCACTATTCAAAATTGGAAATATGTATTTGAAATAATTCATAAGCCAAACACGTATCGTGTCGGGGTTTTCATGGCTAATGACTGAGTTTTCAGCATAAGAAATGCATATGGTATTGCAATACGTACGCCAAGCCAAAATTTCAGTGGATTTAAAAGTAAAATAAATTAAATTTTGCGGGATTCAAACTCATAAATTCATTTCAAGTTGTTCTTTACTCAACTCATTTATTCAAGTCATCATCACAAATAAATAAATAAAAATTATCATTTTTAAAAAGGGGAGTGTACGCAGGGACTCATGCTTTCAAGTAGAACCTGAAAAAATGGTGCATGGAACACTTTTAATACAATTTTTTCCTTGTTTAAAATACATGTCAACCAGATTTGAAAGCTTACAAGTAGTTGATTCTTAATACATTTCTTTTGCTTGTGTTCATATTGCCACTGTGAAGTTGTCTATCAAATACTTTTCCTATTAAAAATGGCCATTCTTTCGTTAGCACTATTTTCCTACGAAAAGAAATGTTTGTTTCCACAACCTGTGAGTTATCCTCTTTCTATTCAGCACTGTTAGGGCATTCCCTCTATTGCGTATAAATTTGTCAAAAAACGCTTTAGGTTCAATAATCAGTTTTTTTTTTGGTTTGCCCCTTTTTTAAATAAAAAACGAGCAGAGGCATCTTTGTAAGCATAATCAGTACGTGACACGTTTTTTGTATGGTCAACAATATTTCATGAAACATGTTTTCTTATATTTGTCCAAATTTGCAAGGTCAAACTATTCGGTAGACATTTTACAAAACGTACTTAGTCTAAAATTTTGTTTTGTTTGAACTTATGTAAAAAAAGTGGCTTGGAACAAATTGTTTGTTGAAAAATACACTTTTTTAATTGTAAAGAACTAATTATTTTTGTTACTAACTTAATATAAACTCGTCTACAGTCAATCATTAATTTCGTCATAATTTTTGTATAGAGCTAAAGTCAACACATGCACATGGGTGGTTGATAAAATTTGTTTCCTTTTCTTGATAGAAATCTTACGCACTATCATCGATATTAAACCTGATGGTTTTTGTTAATAAAATATTACGATTTTTGTTTGAATATCACGTATTGAAAAGGAGGAAAAAAGTCTTGTAAAATGCATAGATTTATAAAGCTAATTATACTTAAGTAAACAAATAAAAAATGTTTCTAACAGGATATTAGACTATTAGACAAGTATACGTAGAGAATTTTGTTGATGTTTGTTTTATTTTGTAAAAAAATGGGTGGCGTGTCATTTTAAGAGTCATGCGAAGATTTATTTTTGATATAGCCAAAAAAGGCATGGAAAGCTTTCGGTTAGTTTTTTTTCGGTGTTTTCGTGTTAATTTTCTTTGAAAAAAACGTACTATTAAACATTTCTAACTATTGGTTTCGAGTTATTTAAACTATTATGCAAAAGTTTACTTAACAGTCTGGAATGCACATATATTTTATTTTCAATGTCTGCTAGACGTAGGTTGTGTTTTGTTGATTTATTTGATTGCTTAAGCTTAGGGGTGATGATGATGAGGGTCGGTGGAACGACTTGTGCTACCCTCTCGTCGGGCGAGGTCCACCATCCGGAATATTAAAACAGAGAGGACCTTGTCCAGAGGGTCGCAGAAGCCACGTTGCATCCATTTCGGAATTGTAATTCTGGCATGGGAAAATCCGAGTTTTTGGAGAATGTAGTCAACTCCGTATGGCTCAATGCTTTTCCCTGCCCATGAGAGGAGTCGAACTGTGGGCTCAAGTTGCCATGTCTTGCAATGGTAGTCACGCCAGTCTCTTTGCAGCCGCATTTCTAGTTCCAGACTGGGACCGGTTGTAGATCCAGACGCAGATGCAGATCCGCGACCACTGCTGCTGCTCGAGCTTGTCGTTATATCGATCTTCAGCGGAGTGGTGGAAAGCGTGCTTGAGTGGATGGATGGGCTGGCGTCTGATTTGAGGGATGTTGGGGTGGCGCGGTGGTGAGTTGTCAAACTTGATGAGATATACGAGCCGTCAAGTGTACTCCCAGACCCTGTCGAAGAAATGCTACAACTTGCTCCACTCGTTGCACCTGAGCCTCGTGGTGAAACTGGGGAGGAACCTGCGACAGGTGTTGTAGACGCGCTTGCGTATTGTGACTCGACGTCACATGCGTCCAGGCGCACGTTTGGACTTTGACTTCTTCCGGCGGCAAGCTGAGCCGAAACAAGCTTCTCTTTTTCCTTGATGTAGGATGTAATCAAGTCGTGAAGGAAAAAGAACGCTTCTGCGTCAACTGTCACGAATATGTGATCGCCAAACTCGGTGATGAAGCTACACTCGACGACAGGTTTGCCCACGGCTGGGTTGGACCCGCTCACATCCGGTATCGAGCAGGCCTGAAGATGCTCCGTTTTGAAGAACAGCTCGAGGCTCGGCAAGGCGAAAATGACTTCGCGGTTATGGTTCGGGTCATGGAGACGCGCGGGTGTTCGTCGCTCAGAGCCACCAGAGTCCGCACGTTCTCTTTCCATACGCTCCCGCTCTCGTTCCAAACTGGGAAAACGTGCGACTAAAGACAGACGAAATAGGAACACAAACATAAATTATTTATTTTTAAAATGATCATTGTTTTTTTGAATATTGAAGAACAAATACGTACCGTCGTCGATTTCAGAAGGAGCAAACGCATAATGGAACCATTCATGCAAGGTGCGAAACTGTGGGGGGAACATGACATTCCTCGTGATTCTGCATACCATCGCCATGCTCTCGTGCTGAACGCTGTTGATACTCATGGCGTGGGTGTTTTGCTGGCCCAGCGAGAAGTTTAGGTTCTGAACGACGTGGACACAGCATGATGACGCTTCTGCTGATGATGAGGATGGTGTTGCTGGAGGAGGAGCGTGCTGCTGGTGACTACTCAGCTCTTGAGATCTAGTTTCTTGTGCTTCAGTGGAAAAGGAGATGAAGGGCTCCTTCAAGCTAAACAAGGCCCAGCTTTTAGCCTTGAAATTGACTCCATGGAAGCATGCCAGAGATATGTTATTTCCATGGAGGTCCATGGTGCCCCCGAGTACAGTGCCGGCTTCAGGCAAAGGGACGAGCATGCTGCTGATCGACATGAGGCTTACTTTGTCCAACACTTGTTGCCAATGGCGGTGGTGCTGATGCTGAAAGTACGGTTTGCTTGCTGCTTCCTCTCTGCCAATAGTTTTGCGACCCATATTTGGTGTCAACTGACTCGCTCCGCTGACTGATCCTCCGGAGCCTCCAGTGGCAGCATCGTGGTGCATGCTGCTCAGCACCCACTTGCTGCTTTTAAACTGTTGGCTAAAGAACTCGTCCAACTTGCAGTGCATCTTCAACAGGTCGACGGTTGTGGACTTGGATATCATCAGTTGGAGTTGGTCCCAGCCCATGTCGCCATGAATGAAGATCATTGCCGGACGGTATGTCGCAAGAACGGGATCGTCTGTTTCATAATGCCGTCCACGGTACGTCTGCACTTGCCATTCGTCTTTAAGCTTCACCTCCAGTCCGCTAACTCTTCCCATCAAGACACTCGTCCCCATAAAGTCCAGCCGTAGCTCTAGCCCATACATTTTGAGACCAACGGTATGATGTGGCTCTACACCAGGGTCTTCCTGAGCCCTTACGTAAGTGTTCAGTTGCGTAAGCTCAAAAGTACCAGCAACGATCCCGCCCTTGGCTTCAATGTAGGAAGAGTTGAGTCCCACACCAATGTATAGGTTTTTATGACCTGTACTACCAATGGACAGCCGGCCTTCCGACTTGGCGTCACGAATAAGCCAGCTCACGTTGCCCATCACATTCCCCATGTTCATTTGGACGTTCAGTTTTGTAAAGTTGACCGTGAACAGAACAAGTGTCTCCCATGATGGAACAGGTGGACGTCCACTCCCTGATGTCACCCCTCCTGGACCCGCACTATCCGTAACTGGAAGGCCGCTTCGTGTCAACGAGCTTGTCATAATGTTACTACTTCTCTTTCGCCCAGTGCTACCAGTTGCACCATCCACAGCGTCTCCTCTGCCCTTGGGATTTCCAGCATGCGACAGGCTGTTTCTTCTAGACACAGCCGCCTTTAGTAGGGACGGACTGCTGGAGTGGGCGTCTTTGCTACTCTCTCCAAGAATCGACGTAGTTGACATGTCGCCAAGGAACACACGACGGACCAGGGAGCGCCGGTACCACGCTTTAGGAAACGCAAGAATCTCTGTCAAGCGGCGCATGTCATATTTGAACGACGCTGAACCGATGTCAACGATAGCTGTAAACAAAGTTGTCAGGAAATTAGAACGAAAATATATGCTCATAAGAATAATTTTAATAATAATAAATTTATTTACTCGAAAAGCGTATGGCTGCTTGATGGGACGAACTTGAGCTTGAACTTGTGTTATTGCCAGAAGATGAGCTGTTTGGGTGATCCATGAAAATAAAAGCGTTGTTATTCCCGGAAGACATGAGGTGAACTTTGCGGCTTCGTGACAAGTGGAACTTAACAAATTCGACGTTCATACTAACACTGTCCTTCCTTTCATTGTCACTGAGTGGACTCCATTGATCTGCACACCAGATTTATTTAGGATTTTACATTTTTATTTTAAAGTGTACGCACGAGTCTAGTCGCCGTTCAAAAGTTTGGGATTTAAAAGCTTACCAGTCTTTTTGGCAGCCCCGTATGGGTGAAATATGTAGAGAGAAAAGTCAGACAAACATCCTGTCACAGAGAGTCCACCTATGATGCTCGAAGTCGGAACAGGGGTGGGTGGACCAAGTCCTTGAGAGTTTGACGACCCCTTGACAGAGTCCCCGCTACTGGGCAGCGAGGGTCCCATATCTGCACTTGAGCTTGTTGTTCGAAACTTACTGCGAAAAGACGCCGTGGATGAGCCGGAAAAGGATGGATTGTGATGATAGGGTGGATGCTGATGATGAATGTGCTTGGATTTGCCCGGAAGACCCCCGTGGGCATTGGAAATAGCTTCGTAGTCGTACTCCTCTTCGGCTCGTTTGGAGGAAAAGACGATATCGAGTGCAGGCAAACGTAGCATGCACTCCACCCTTGACACTGGCTGGCAAGAGAATCTGAACGTGGACGGTTGCATATGGAAGTAAACGATGACATCAACCGGAAATGAGGCATAGTATGTGCTTGTAGCAGCGTCATCTTCATCTTCAGAGGTTACATTTGCCGACTGAGGCGGCACTCCATCTGAACCACTCGAATTCGGCACTACTCCAGAGCTCTGTTTGTTTTGCTGCAGGACTGGCAACGGAATCGGCTCCAGTGTTTGTTCCAAAAAGTCCAAGATATGGGGACTGATGATAGTTTCTTCCGGTACAGAGTGCAACGTGATCCATGCAAACATTGAGGCTCGCTTTGTGCCAGACCTACGACTTGAGGAAAACATGAACCCAGAGGGTCCCGTACTTCCTCCGGTACTACTACCCGAATCCGACCGCTCATGAGTATATGGGCGCCTCTCAGTGGGTGCACTCCCTCCAACACTTCCTGTAGCTCCCACCAAGTTAGGATTCGTCACTGTCCCAAACCCAGTCCAGTTCTCTCTGTCCTCATAGAGCGTATGGGAGTCGTAGTGGATCTTGACGTCCAGTCCAGGAATATGGAAGATTGTTACGTCCATCTGTGAGCCTGTTCCCCCTCCAACTGCAAACGGGGACTTGATCCGAGTTGCGCTCACATTGTGCCTACCTTTGCGACTCAGTATAGGGCTGCTGATGTGGAGAAGTGAGTCGTAGCCCGAGCCACTCCGTTCGCTTCTCTTTCTCCTTTGGCTGATATCATCCTCGTCCCCCTTTGCCTTCGTATGGAGGACACACTTTCCACTGTTGATAAACACCTTCACGTCCAACTCCAAGTCGACATTTGGCTCCTGTGCTTTTGTGTGGCTGACAGAGCTTCCTGGCGTCATATGACCTCCCGCTTTCCCTCCCCCATTGACTGGATGGTCATCATCAATGTCTGCTATATTGTCCTGGCTATCATTATCCAGCCAAACACCAACAAACTCGTCCTCGTCATCAGGAGTAGTCACGCCGCCACTGTCAACGCTATATTGCCTGAAAAAATAATCTCACCAGGTCAATTTCGTCTTCGCCTACAAATCCTCAACAATCCACGTATAGTATGTATTTTCATGGAAACCAGAAAAAGTTCATAGGTATTTTAAAAAGATGAAACAAAAAAGTCCGTTTTTCATGCAATAAGGTTCGATACGCTGTGCAGCATGCAAAAACATGGCGGATGTAGTTTTCCCCGTGGGTCTTCAAAGCAACCAGGTTATTTTTTCATGCAAGTAAAATTAGTAAAGCCTAGTTAAAAACTGAATACAGCAAAGACAAACACAAAAGCAAGCGTTATTTGATAGGGTTTTTTAAAAACTCTACTCTACATAATGCAGTTAACCATCTCCAATTTTCTACAAAAAAAAACGGGGAGGGATTTTTTTTACTTTAAAAAAAATTTAAATTCTAATTCAAAAGGATAATTTCTGTACCGCCAGGTGGTGCCAAAGGTGACCCTTTGCTTGGTCGACCTAGGGTGCTGCTGTTGCTGGGAAAGCAATGACGACCTGGATGAGGATGGTGACGACGTGCTCGCAAACGAGTCGATTGGAGTTGAGCTGCTAGCAACCATGTCCCCAGGACTAAGTACGGACAGAGTTTTTTTTACGGGGAGAAGACAACGGTTGGAGTCACGCACAGACACAAAAATACAGAGAAAATAGATAGGACCACTTGAACAGATTTAACAGAGAGAGAGAGAGAGAGTACTTGACTGGTGTTTAACAATATATATTTTCTCCTATATCGCGTCTTTTAAAAAATGCTAGGCAAGGTCTACACTAGGGATCTATGTATTCAGGAGACAATTTTTTTTCCAACAAGGTTGTACGTTAGCAAATATGGCGCTTTTGCTGAAAAAATTTGGCATGGCATAAATGTTGGCTCTGCGACTTGCAAATCCATGATTCTTTGAAATAATCAAGGCAAACCCTTTTTTTTTCTTTTACCTGATTCTAGTCAATCGTCAAAAAAACATAACAAAACACAAAATAAAAAAACATAAAAAGCTGTGAGCGCTGCTGCTTTCTTCTACTAACCGGATGCCCCGAAGTTATTTTTTTTTGTAAACGTTCACAATAGTGTATTGAAACAACATAAAATAAATTAGTTGACCGGTACAGAAAATAAAGAGTAATATGCAGATACAAAATATGCGCTTTTTGAAAGGACAACAAAAGTCCAGTTCCTGATATTTTTTTTGTAATGAAATCCTTGCACGAATGTTCCGAGACAAAAAAAAATTGTAGACGGAAATATAAATTTGTTTTGTTTTGTTGTCCATACCTCCATTCCGGCTGCTTATCTGAGTCGGGTGTACTCACAGCCAAGGACTTGCTTCGATGAGCTAACGTTTTGGGGGGTCCTTGGCTGGTGGAGCCGCCCCAACTGAATTTATCCCGTAAGCTTGAGGCCTTTGTACTTTGGCGACGGAGCTTTTTGATCCAGTCGCGACGTAAGTCTCGGAATGCAACAGTTTCCAGTTCTTGAAGCTTTCTTCGCTCCTCCTCAATTTGAGCTTGTGGGGATCCTGCCTTGTTTAGCTCATCGATCAAGCAAATTCTCTCTTGCATCTCCTTTTCAAGCATGCTTCTCTTTTGTCGTGGGCCGACAGTTGGATCTGTGAGGAAAGCTGGAAGATTACTCTCTTGTGCCTGAGTGCTCTTTTGGCGTCTGAGGAGGACGACGCTTTCTTGTGAGCTGGAGCGAGCAGCGCGGACTGGCCTTCGGACGACTACCTCATCCCCACGTTCATTATCTTGAAATTCGTCGTTCAAAAAATCATCCCGTCCCTCGCCATCCACATCAACATCCTCATCACGAACGTCTTCGTCGTCCTCAACGTTCTCCTCATCCTCTTGTTCGTCCTCTTCGAAGGCAGCTAGGGTTGTCAGGGTATGACCAAGAGCGCTCAACTGCTTCCCGATGTTGACGTCAACGTGCATGTCAACTCCCTCCATTTGCCATTTCACGTTCAAGAACCATTTCGCATTTTGGTTCGTTTCGTCTGGGCCAAGAGTTCCGCTCTTTCGACTGGTTGTGCGGGAGCACACCTCGTACGTTCCTTCGCTTACCATGCAAAAGTTCATGACCCCAGGATCATGTAAATTCGGCTTCCAGTCATCCATGCTGACCATGTCGTCTGAGAAGCGGAAGCAGAGACCTGTGAACCTCCCTTTGCTCACAAGAGAGCCCGAGCTGCAAGCAGAGATGGAGGTACTCTCGAGAGTGACCACAACGGCGCCTCTGCTCTCAGAGTCCGCTCGGAGGCCGTGTGGAGACGGGTTCAAGGGGATAGAAATCCCCATGTCGTCAACAGTCAACTGGAGAAAGAGAGTGCTAGCTTGGAGCACTGGCGGACCTTGACTTTGGCTTTGCTGGTTGTGCTGCTGCTGTTGCGGGGGTTGTTGAGGTTGCAACCGATGATGCTGCTGCTGCTGCTGCTGAACTTCTTGCTGAGTAGTTCCGGTGCAAGTCATGACTTCCGAATTGAGGGAACTCCTCTGCTCATTCCAGTACTCGTATGCACTTTTGTAGTTTAGCCACACTAAAATCGCCTTGTCCACAGCAATTGGCTGAACATATATTAATGGACGAGTGAGCGTGATTAGGACGATTTCCTTGTCTTGACCCTCAATCCCTCCCAGTAACGAACTGGCGGCTGTTGTACTCCCCATATCGGCCACGTTCCTCAGACCAATCCGCGTTTTGAAAAATGCGTACGGTTGGTACTCAGAGTCGGCTTCTTCAAAAACTGTATTTCGAATCAACTGGCCTAAACTTAAGTTGACGTCAACTTGCGCTTTAATGAAAACTTTGTTCACGTCCGTGCACTGAGCCTGGTTTCCTTGGTTTCCTCCGCTGTGATGCTTATGAGCAGTAGTGGTGTGGGCGTGACCGTGATGATGACCGTGACCATGTCCTTTTCTCCTCTCTCTTGTCCATGACGATGTGCTCTGTTGCTGCTGCTGTGACTGTCCTCCAATACCATCGTCACCCCCATCAGGCCACTGCTGTCCATCTTCGTCATTGTCTGTTTTGACGCGATTGCTCATTTCGAACTGCAGAAGCCCAGTTTCCAAACGGACTGCTGTGTTGGTCGGCGTGGTGGCCGTGATTTGTATGCTTTGAAGACGGACTACCAACGCAAACAAGAGACTTCGAACAGCCCCTCTTGAAGTTATATCGTCCTCCCACAAAGGAACCGGCTTGTCACCTCCTGACATCTTTAAAACAACTTCGTTCACCTCCTTCATGAACACTTTTTGGACGAACACCAAGTGATTAAGCAAATCTGTGGTAAGGCAGTGCTCGAAAGCACCAATATCGGCAAAGGCACTCAAATAACTTCCCTTCCGTAGAACAACGCCATCGTCAGTTGTCATTGTCGCTTCAGCTTCCTTGGAGCCTCCTCCCCCATGCTCTTCTTGTATGTATTCTGCACTAACGTCCACCTGGGGTAGACTGATACACGCCGCAGAGGGCAGTGTACTTGCTTCGCTGGCCATGCTTAGTTTGGTCGTAAAGCTAAGATTATGAGTTGGCAACCTTACTTTAAATTTGGCCTTACTACCTGTGATTCCACAGCTCTTGACCTGCTCCATTTTGTACTGAGCCTGGAGTGAGGGAAGCAGCGCTGCCGTTATGCTCAAGCTTTGCAGGACAATCGTAAACTGCATTTGGAGGGGCTGGAAAAATGTAGAGTCTGAGGCCTTTCGCTGTGGCGCTCCAGGACCTGTGTGAGGCTGTGCGGGATTGTGATGTTGGCCGTACATTGCAGAGTCGACCTGATGACCAAGGTGGGCGGCAAAGTCGACCTCATCGAATGTTGTTCCTCTAGAGATCCGAGACGCGGTTCGATTCGCGCGGAACTCTTGGAGGGTGCTACTCAGCTGCTTTGTACTTCTAGTCATCATGCCATGCAGAACGACAGGATGCTGTGGGATATCTATCACGACTGGACCAACAGTTAGCAATCCCGAGTTCTTGTCTTTGAGTCGCCGACTCACGCTGGAGTACAGTGCACCACTTTTAGAGACCGAGACTCGCACGACAGTCTGCTGATTTGGAGCAACCCCCTCCAGAAGGACTATCATGGACTGACCAACATGCCCTGTTAACGACAACTCCACAGCAGCCGGTCTCAACTTCTTTTTGTAGGATGAGCTCGCTTGTAAGTTCATTATCTCCGCTTCAAGTTTGAGACCACTCAGAGTTGCTAGGAGCCTTGTCCTTTGGATTCTGGCAATACCAAATATGCTAACTCGGGGAGTTTCAAAGGCCCCATGGTCGCGTTGCTTTTCTAGCGAGCTTGTGGCATAGTTCGGTTGCACAATTTGCTCTTGACTAGTTTGCTGGCCCTTCTCGGCCTCATCAAGAACGTCTTTACCCGAAGCTAGTGCGACTCCACCGCCTGCACCTTTGTTAAAACTGGAGGTGGAGAGCGGCGGGGGTTTGTTGTTAATAACTGTCTTTGTCTCCGGTCTTGTGGCATACAGGTCCAGCAAGTAGTAGATTGTTCGCCAACAGTTTGGAGCTGTCGGAGCTGGAACGTTGACCTCGGATCCTGCACCTACGCCGCCAACAACTGCACTCGTACTAGTTGCATTTGGACTTACTGTGATAGTAACAACACCAGAGTTATCGAGAACTCCTCCCAGAGTGCTTCCTCCTGCTACTCCATCTGTCAAATCAGTTGGAGCTCGTAAACTCGTCGGCGTCTGACTTGCACTCGAGTTTCTCACGTTTCCCTCAAAGTTGAGCTTGTGCTGGAGAACACTACTTCCCTTTTTGAACCGCTGGGCAAAGCTTTGCGTCCTTGTGGCAAGAGCACTGCTTAGCGTATTTGTTGCAGTTGATGGTGCTTGTAAATAGCTTGAACTTTTCTGACTAGGTTGCCGTTGAAGTGTGCTTCCTAGAGTTCCACCACCCATGAGCCCTTTATCTACTACTCCCATAAGAGCTTCACCTCCATCCGAGCTGCTGCTGTTTTTGTGACGGACGCCTCTCCCGCTAGCACTTCTACACAAGATGGTCGTGGGTGGATGTCCAGTCGCACTTCCGTCTTTGGTTGCGGCAGCAGAAGGCCGTTGCTCCCGCAGCTCCATTTGTGTCTCGCGAACATTCTGGTACATGGTCGTGATTTGATGGAGGAGGCGAAGGAGGGGCATGTTGACTTGTTGCGAGATGTAGTCAATGTTGACACTGAAAATAATAGCACTTTTGGCCTGCTTTTTCCAGTAGTTGCGACTCAGATAAATCATACTCCGTCTGTTGAGTATGTCCCTGTTCACATCCGCCGACTTTTGGAAATCCCCTTCCAGTCCGATTTTCTCGCACAAAAATGCCGGCACCTCTGGCGGAATGTTTAAGACGAAGGGAGTGGATCCTTTTGGCTCTCCAACTCCAGCACTAGCTCCTCGCTCACTACTAGTCATAGTTGGTCGTCGTCCCATTCCTTTAATTTCACTTTCAACTATGTCAATTCGAAGGAGGTCAATAGCAGCTTTGATACTCATGTGACTCCCGAGGTGATCAAAGCTATAGCCCATGATTTGATGGGGCATCAGACCCATACTTGTCAACAACGGTTTAAAAATTACATGCGCATCAAGTAACATCAGGCTTGGGTGCTGAGGAAACTTGGAGTGCGCCCCAAGAAGCAGGCTTTCCTCGTGACTTTGTTCGCTGCTGAAATGCCTCTTGCTAGCCATTTTGCTTGAAATTTGGGGTCCTCCCCCTCTGGATGCAGTTTCCGCATCTTCCTGATTCCCATCTTTCTTCCCATGACCTCGGCTATCATTTTGGTTAGCTTGATTCCACTCATTCACCTGGCGCAGAATTTCAGACCGGTTGAGCCTCTTGTTTCCTGTATTCGCTCCAGGGGTGCTTCTTCCCGACTCCCCCATCAATCGCTCACTTTCCCCGTCTGCGCAACTCACACCTAGGCTACTTGTTGCCGAGCTTCGTTTGCTTGCATCTTTCAATGGAGCCCCTGAGCTATCTGCCATCGCCATAGAATCGAGGGCATTCTGATCCGGAAGTGAGTAAACATCACTGGCGCGTAGCCGAATCTCCGGGAGCTGCTTCCGTTGTTGAGCCGTCGCACCCACACTCGAGTCGCTGAGCGTACTTGAGGAGGCGTTTCTGCCAGAGCTCTTGTCAAATCGGAACGACTGAGAGGATACTGTGCCTCCCTCCATGTCAAGCAGCGTGGCTCTCTCGTCTGTTGTCTCCTCCACAGACATTTCTCCATCCGAGCCCGGACTCTCCTCCTCACTCTGCGGCAAATGAAACGTGACCGTAAAGTTTTTCGACTTTTTCGACTTGAGATTGTGTTCGAGAAGGAGCGGCGTGTAGAGAACGTTTTTCCACTGACGAGACAACACGATGACGCCTTGTCTGAGCGTACTCAGCTGGGGGAGCCTCGGCTCCTTCACATTCCCCTCAATCTTGTCCATGTCCGTTGTGGCAATGTATCTCCTGAGAACTATGCAAAGCTGACATGATGGATCCTCTTGGAGAGTCTTCGCCATGGGAGTGAGTTTGTTGTATTTGCTTTTCGTTGGCTGGTGGATAGATTGAATCTCTAGCGCTTCTGCCATCAAGCTCGCCAGGAGACCTGTAGTCCGTCTTGAGTAGCCTCGGAGCATTCCGACAATGCCGATGGTGAGTTGATCAATAGGATTGAGCCATGCATTGATTGCCGTGCTGGCCGTGCTCACTAAATTCCAGTCTACGCGAGTGTAGTCGATTTTCCTCGTAATTGGCGTTTGAGGCGGAGCTGCGAAGTTGTACCACATGACCTTAAAACGTATCACGCACGAGGCACTAGCAGCATCCCCACTACTACTGCCTGAACCAGTTCTGGTTTTACCCACCACGCCCAGAGGTCCACAAGCACCCGCTGCTTCTCCTTCTTCGCCCAGGTCTTGGTCGTGAAGGTCTTCGATAAGAGTGTTTGTTTCTTTGTCACTTCCAATATCACCGATATCCTTGCCGACAGATGATCCGTCTTGAGTTGATGCAGCAACGGAGGGTGCCACACCTGGATTTGTGCCTGGTGCAAACGTCGTACCCACTTGTGCTACTCCAGGAGCGACTACTTCATTACAAAGCGTCACACTTACCGTTTCCTCCTCTCGATTATCTTCATCCTCTGGCCGTTCTCGCGGCTGGGCTTCAGAGTTTTTCACCCCTTTCAGAGAAATTCCCTCCAGCCCACATTCACACATAATGAAGCCCAGTTTTTCGTCTGACGAGATGGGCCGTTGTTGTTGCTGAGAGCTTTGAAAAGGAAACGAGGTTCCATTTTCGGAGAGTAGCTCGGAGTGGTCATCTAGAGTGCTTTCTTGCCGACCTAGCTGGTCGACGCCATGAACACCGCCACTGCTATTGCTCGGTGCGAGGCTGCACGGGATTTTGGCGAACCGGAAGAGCACTTTCGAGTGAGGATTCGGTATAGCTGTGATGACAGCTTCTTTCAGAATGCTGCTGTCATTCTTGAGTCGCCGGAGCTGAGCATGAAGCCGCGTGATATCGATCGACGTAGAAATCAGCTCGCTTTGTCGCTCCGAGTTTTCGATGAAGACGGGCTCGTTCAGAATGCTTTCACTATTTGAAACTTTACTCTTCCGCTTTTTGACTTGTTTCGGGAGAATGGATGGGCGTTGTATTACCTGCACTGTTTTTCGCTCCTGCTCTCGGTAGAGAAAGTAGATGTGCGTCTTCTCAATGGCGACGGCAAGCATACTTACGCACATGAGATCGCGGATATTATCCAAGGCAGAGAAGCTGATCACCTCCTCGACAACACTCGCCTGGAGAAGGGTTATATTCATTTTGGGAATGGAAATGGAGCCCTGAATCGCTGTCTGCAGGACCTGTTCGAAGAGATTCTTGTGGACTGGACTCAATTCTTGCTCTTGGCGAATCGCAGTGTTACGCTTGGAGTTTTGCATGCGCATTAGAAACACACTTTTCTCTTTCTTGAGTAAATTGGCCTTCTCGACTCTTGAGATACATTCGCTATGAAGATGGTTCACCATTGACAATGGATGGAGGGAGCATAATGTTGGAGTGATCGCTTCCACAAATTTTTGTAAAGCTTCAAGAAGCATCGGCGAAACCATTATGTTGACATCATTTTTTGTACGGATGACGAGCGTTGTGCACTCACTGGATGTCGCTCCTGAGCTTGTTTCGTCGGCATCAGCACTGCCACTAAGAATGGTCCTGTAAAACTCGTCATTTTCCATGGCTGCAGGGGGTGGTGCACTGCTCCCCTGATGATGTTCGTGAGCTCGGCTTCCACCACTAGCTGTTCCACTGCCCGATACCCCACCGTAAATGGGAGTTTCCCAGAAGTGAGTCTGGGAGGGTGTGTTGACGCAGGAGGAACTGGCTGGCGGAGTTCCTCCTCCAATCCCTACTCTATCTACCATGGCCAGTGTTGTGAATCCGTCGACCAGCGGTTCAAAGTAAGGCGTGTATTTGCTCCCAGCGTATATGAGCTTCCCATCCTGCATTTGCACAAACGGGGCAAGACCCAGAGAATCAGATGGGGTGCAAGTTGGCGCTCCCACGTGCCAATTGTCACACTTGAGCTGAGTCAGATGACTCATGTAGCAAGGCATTAAAAGACTGCTTTCCGTGATGGGCTTATTCAGGTGCATTTGCAAGTTTACCATGCACTCCTCCTGCACGCTGAGCGCAGATATGAAGCTCACGTCAGACAAGGAGTCTAAAGAGTCGTAGCTTCCATCCCAGTCGCGTTTCGACGACTTGTGGCGTAAATGATTGCTCAGGGTTTCATCTACCATACTTTGACGCTCCTCCAGGGAGTTGAGTCGTAGTAAAGTGCTGGTCGCACTGGGTGCCATTGTAGCGGTAGCACCCTCATGTTGACCAGTGGCACTGTCCCCTTTCCCACTTTCACTATCGTCAAAGGAGTGAAAGTAATCCAGCTGGCAGGTAGGTGTGCCATGACGACTGCTTGGATGATAATCGGCGGCGGATGCTGTTGTGGAGGATGTCACAAGTCTCGACTCACTTTTCCTTTCCAACGTGGCTCGACTTCGCTCCATTCTTTCCACAGAGTGAGTGCTCAACTTTCTTCGTCCAGAGACGGTCCCAGTTCCGGATGTGCCCGAAGTGGAAATGGTGTTGTAGTACCTCTCGTTGTGAGGACTTGCGGAGCTACTCGTATGACTTAGATCTGCCAACAAGCTTGGTTTAAATGTAAATGGGGCTTTATTTGAGGCTCCAGACACTTTGCCTCCTCCGTGACCTGCGGGCCCTCCGCTTCGACCCCACTCCGAAGGCATTTCAATCAAGGATGTTCCCTGAGTTGTGTATGGAGGCGTGTCAAATACTAATACTCCAACTTTAAGAATACTTTGGCCGAAGCCAGGATCTTCCCCAGGTTTGTTTACTCGGAAACAGGCTACGTTAACTCCGTCCATCCAGTCTTTTTTACTTGGCCAAAAGAAACGGCCTCCACCTGCGTTGCTTCCGAAAAACGCACACCCACCTGCACAGGCGCATCTTTTAGTAACGGCGGAAACACCCCATAAGAACCATAATCTACGAGTTTTCTTGTCGTGTTTGACGAGATACTTGAGCTGTGTACTGCCAACCGATGGTCCGCTCCCTTTGACGGCCATCTCGATACAAAGTGGGCCTAGAGCAACAGCACCGGCCTCCAGCCACAAGTAGCTCCATGACTGACCACTTGTTGACGTTGGACTCGCTTGGGTGGGACTTTGTGGCTGTGCATGCGTAGTCCAACTTGCTGTCATCGTCTCACTCGAGCTCTGTATGATATTCATATCGGAAAACTGGAATCGCTTTGTGAATGCTGGATTCACCATAACAAAGTGTCGCAGTTGAATGTTTGGAATGAGAAGCGTGAATCCTTCCCGCATCACGTGACCGTGAAGATTGCACAGAGCGAGTCGAATCGGGCTAATCCATAGGGACAGGGCAGTCCCACTTTCGACCACATACACATCCACGGCATCCACACTCAGGCGGACCATTTTGTATTTGATGTCTTCCGAGGTGGGACACAGTTCATTTGGCACTTTAGCATTGCTACTAGTCGGCGGATTGCCCATCTGACGTGGAAAGGATCCTGTGGAAGAGGACGTCGTTGGTGGTGGCTGTGGTGTTCCTCCCCTTCCTTCAACACACTGTGGACACTGCATATTATCACCACCACACTGACTACAAGATAACGTGGAACACGGGCTGGTGCCATGGGTAGGCTGGGGATCAGGCAGTTGGTCATCACATTCAAACTGATTGTTCCCATGATGACACAGGAGAAAGGAATGGGGAGATCTTAAATTATTTTCTTCGTCGAGAACAGTGAGCACAAAACTTTCCACGCCACTCACAATATTTTCCAGATGTGGAGTGCTCAACCGTCCAGACAATCTTCCCAGTTGAACTTCCACGAGCCAGGCGTACTCCAATGTCTCTTGGTCTAAACTTCTGCCTTCATTGCTGAACATGGCGTGACCCCTGATCTGGAGTCCACTGAGCATCAAGTAGCCCTCGCCGAGGTGCTTGTCGCCGGTGTCAAACCGTTCAACTGTGTCACTGACGAGCATCATTATCGGAGAGAGTAAAACCTGGAGCATTGTTTCCCGATATTTTTTGTTCATTTCAAAGCCAAACCGCTCTACACATATTGTCGGACATGGAGGATCATCTTCGTTACAGTTTTTGAGTAAATGCCCTCGAATGTCGTGAAGGGTTGCTGAGACGGTAACCTCCAAGGGTCGGTATTCGCGAAAGTCAATTTTATCTGCAGGCGATGGGCTCTGCAAGGGATTGAGGCCGGTTGAGCTGAGTACGGAGCTCTCCATCGGGTGCAAGTGACTTTTGTCAGTCTTGTTTGTGAACAGATACGCAGCGCCGCAGCGAATACGCTCCATGTCGATAAACTCTTGATTGTCACCGAAAATGTTCTCCTTGAGGTTTATAATGAGTTTGAGAAGGCTACCATAGAGGAGAAGCACGCTCGGTCCGACTTCTAGCTCCACATGAACACGATCTGCGGGTAGGGACAACGGGTCAAAGTCTGAGTAAACCAAACTCGCTCCACTTTTCTGCAAATTTGAAAGCTAAACATGAGACAAAATGAAAACAAAAATAGTCATCGGTATTTTTTATTTTGTAGATCCTACCAAAGGTTTCTTTGGATGCGCCCGGTCTCCTGGAATTCGAATTGGGGAGAGGAGGCTCTCCTCCTTCTCTGGGGTGGTCACGTCCGCCTGTGGAGTGGGTCCGAGTGGCGGCATAGGATGGTAAGTAAACGAAATGCTGATTGCACATATGGGGACAGACCAGCATTCCACCCAGTTGGCACTTATCTGACAAAACTTTCGCCATTTTTTCACTTTTCGGCTACGACCACCACCGGGCGCCCCTGGCTTTGAGTTAGTCTCGTCCTCTCGTTCGTTCTGAGATTCGTTGAGGAAATGAACACTCCCATCGGGATTTCGGATTTTTGCTGTTTTTCCAAGGCTTTGCACAGCCACGAAGGCGGTGCTCACTTGAGGCACATAAAAGTACAAGTCTCCGCCCTCAATCTGGATCCAGAATTTGAAAAGAACTGTTTCCGGGAGAAACTCGTGGAATGGAAGGTCAAACGAGAGTTCAAACTGTTCTCCGCACGCAGCCAGAAGATCTGGTGAGTAGTAAACAATAAAAGAATTAAAAGTGTACCAAATTAAAACGCAAATGTGCCCGATAACCATCAACTCAATTTTGTACTTACTGTTTTCGTGGTGCTGGCTTGAGCAGTCAATCCAGTTATACTCATTCACAGCCGTAATGATTTCGAACTCTTTGAGACAAAAGACAATTTTCCACGTGTACGGAACAAAATGAAGAATGTCCGGTGGAGTTCGACTAGACCAGTCATTGACCATTGCTTGAAAGAACCATTTGTGGGCGTAGATCAGGTTGACCGAGGCCTTACACCCCGTCAGCTCCATTTTCCATTCTTGGTGATCATTCCAATGGATGGGGTACTGGGAGCGAACCGTGAATTGAAGAGTTTCGCTCTCCACAAAGTTCCGGTACTGAAGTGATGTGGAGGCCTCCAGATGCAACAGCTGTCCAGTAATTTTAGTCGTATAACCGTCAGAGTGTACTACCCAAGGAATGGTAACCTCCAAGTACGACCCTGGCCCTATGTTCATGTGCACTGCGTTTGTTTCCTGGTCTTTGGAGAAGAGAATGTCAATCGTGGCACAGTCCAGAGTGGACAGTCGTATGTCAAAGCTTTGAATTTGGCGTTGTTCTCCTGGCAAAGGAGCCGCCGTGGGCTTCATCGGCTGGTAGTCTTGGGGATAAAATAGTTTGTACAATTGTTCCCGTTGTCGGTCCGCCCAAGGGCCGTAGCTAAAGTCAGTTCCCTTCCCGCACTTAATGTCGATTCCCCACATGGGCGGATTCGCCTCCACCAAGTCCCCATTCGCCAGCTGGAGCATTTCTGGTTCTGGGGGAACTGTCCCAGGCTCATCCATGTAGTAGTAGAACTCGACCTTGTTCGAGGTTACAATCCCAAATCCTTCGCCCATGAGTCTCGGCGGCTCGTCCTTGAGTCCAGTGTACTTGGGACTTTGACTTAGCACCACTTTGAAGTTCTCCGCCCGACACTTGACAATGTGCATAAATTTGTCGAGGCGACTTGCCGCCTGCTTGGTCGTATAGATCACATGAGCCTCCTCCACAACGAGAGCGAGGGTGTACGGAACGAGCATGTTCCCAAAGACAACGCGACCACAACACAACTCCAACTTGATCACAGGAATGAGATCTCGCCAAGAGTAGCCGACGGCGGATGGGGGTTTTTTCGCCTGCGACTTCCCACCCCCTCCGCCGCTCGTTGAGTCCTTCCCAGCACCACCACTCGTCTCCAGATTCATGTTGTTATTCGTATGGCTACTCGCATTGCTCGCGGTTTTACTGTGCCCCGGAAAGATGACCGAGTCCAGGCCAAAGAGCTTCTCCAACCTGGAGTACATCTCGGACCGATTGTACAGATGATACTCAAATCCGTTGAGGAGGATCGAGAGACGTGTGTCCGAGTGAGACATATCTGTTCGGACAATATATTTTTTAAAATAATTAAATTCAAAGAAAATCATGCAAGTTTGCATTCAGTGGAAATTTTAATTGGGACTACCTTCTGAAATGTCTTTGGGGACGTATGCCCTCCACCAGCGGAAGATTACCCAACCGTCCTGAATTCGGAGCGAGCAGTCTTCCGTGACGTAGGCCACGTCCCGGAACATCACCTTTCCGGAGAGGACACTCACAGAGATGGAGCCAATCTTGACATAGCCCCCTTTGATAAACCGATTGGCGACTTTGGTAACCACCAGTCCGATGATTCTCGAGCTGTAAAAGGTAATGTAGAGCACCCAGAGGAACCCGCACAAGAGGGAGAAAAGGAATGTCATAAAGCTCGGGTCTGTCCCGATCTTGACGATGTCGTCAAAGTTGGTCAGGTTCACGTTCAGGTTAAAGTTCAAGTTGTTGTTGAGATTGGTCGCTGTGCTGCTGCTCAGAACGTCACTGGTCGGCGCTGAGTTTTGACCAAAGAACGGCTCTCCCGTGCTCGACTCCATGAACGAGTTTCCTCCTAGATCGTCGAGCATCTCGGGGGGATTCACGTCATTTGTGTCAACAAGTTCCCCAACTCCCCCTCCCCCTATCACACTTATCAGTGCCTCGAACATGACGAGATTTCATATATTTTTTTTAGAGATGCATGGAATGCTCAACTTTTTTCCTTCGTATGCATGTGAAGCTTATCCTCGTACACGTGCAACCGGTAGCTTATCATTTGTGGCTCTGTACTGCTCACAAGATAAGCACTGACTTTCTTTTACGCACAAAACAAACTCACTGATTCGGTGGGATTATTATTGCTAAACTGACTAGGAGCACCATTTATGCTATTTAATTTAAGCTATCGGTTATTTTTCCTTAATCACAAAAGGAAACTCAGTCACAGTTACAAATGTCTGTGTTCTTCATGTCTCCCATTTAGCCACTAATCAAACCAGCCGCTTAGCTTTCAGCTTCAGAAGTCTTCTTTTTTATCCGGCTGAGCTCATCATCTTTTTTTATCTTTTTTGTCACACATTTTCACTGAATTGCGCCGTTGTTTGAGCAACAAACCTCTGCCGATGATAACCACACAGCGCTGGGATGCGTTTCTTCCTAAACAGCAAAACCTCAAACAAATAAAATTTTGTTAATTTTACAAACATGAAAAAAAAATTAACAAAGCCTGTTTTCCTCTCACATCATCACAAAACAACATGGGTGGCTATCATGGGAAACATCTGTATTAAAATCGATATCAGCTACAAAACTAGGTTGAACAATTTACCTCGATATATATTTTGTTTTCCTTGAATTCCATTCAGTTGTCTGACCACATCACAACAAACAAAACGTCAAGATAACAATCACAAAATTCACCGTCATCGTCCAGATTTATGCTTTAGCCTACGCCGCAAGATCCACGTTTAATGGCTTTCATGATTACTCTTTTGACGCTTAATTGCCTAATTTACTTTTTTTTTTATTCCTAGTCATCGTGGTTGATGATGATTCACTGCTACTGCAATCAAGTGTGTGTGGACGCCGACTCTGCTGCAAAGAAGAAGAAAAAACACCATGATCGTCCGCAGTCAAGGAAATCAGCAGGTCCCTCATATTCCAGTGACGACCACACAGACAATGCAATGAGGAGGAGGAGGAGCAGCAGCAGCAGCCCAGGATAATAAACAAAACAGAACACACCTGACTGAAACCAGTTGAGAGAGCATGAACTCCTCAAAAACAAGACGATCATCAAGACACAAGATGCTCTCCGTCTCTTTCTCCCAAGAAAACTTCTTTTTTTCTTCTTCTCAGTCAGCAGGGGAAGAAAATAAAA
Source organism: Akabosia matsudoensis (assembly GCA_019593645.1). Taxonomy (NCBI): domain Eukaryota; kingdom Metazoa; phylum Arthropoda; class Collembola; order Entomobryomorpha; family Paronellidae; genus Akabosia; species Akabosia matsudoensis. The sequence continues at coordinate 19,995 of VICI01000072.1, read as the reverse complement.
ATAATCATGTTTTGACAGATATACATGGATGAAATCTTGAAAGAGTTTTTGCTGTTGCATTGGAATAATAAATTAGTCTTTTCTGGCCTATCCTCGGTTGGAGTACTGTCCTCGGCGCCATATCAACTTTGTGCAAGCGGATATGGAGAAAATAATGCAAAAAATATGCTTTCACCTACATCGTTTTTTGGCGAGTGTAACGTCTTGAGCTGGGCTGGGACCTTGCCGTTTTTGGAGGAAGGCTCATTGTATTTAAATAAGGGATGCCGTCCTTTTGGTTTTAGTCAGTTTGAAGGTTATCAGGGTTCGATATGAAATATGGATTCAAATTTCATAAGGGAAAGTAGAGAGACCATTAAGTTTGCCTTGTTACCATGCATGAGTTTCATTGTCGAAAGACGCATTTTTCATTCATGTACAAAAGAGACTAAACAACAATAAACAATCATGCCAAACAGGCAAAAATAAATAAATGCCAAAAAAATGGAGCAAAAACTGGCATGCTCAGCTCATTTTTTAACAGATAAAATTTATCGTCAGTGAGATAATGGATGGATTATTGAAATTCATACACGTTTCAATTGGAAGTTTTTATACAAAAAAATAAGAAAAAAATGCAGAGAGATTGATACGTATGCATTTGATAATTTTAATAAAATGCGCCTATTCATTTGCTATAGATGAAAGAATATTTTTTCGTTCATTTCTACCAGCTAAAACTGCAGGCCCAAAATCATCTTGACCTTGCATGGCACGGCCAAATTTCATTACGCAAATTTAGTCAGTTTTAATGTGTAGAAGGATGGTATTGAGCTGGAGGCGAACATGCAGCTGATCCAAACATTGGCTTGCTCAAGTATCATCTGTTCTGTTCTGATGGATGTGTTCATCAAATTTGTGTGTGTTGTCCAAACTTTCCCTTCTCAAGATTTTTTTTTGTTTCATCAACACATGAAATGAAATCTGCAAAATCTGCATTGCTGAGCAGGTGCTGAAGTTGGATTAGTTTTTTTTCTATCTTGTAGAAATTAGCGAGCCAAATGTGATTAGTTATCTGAAACCCATCATAAAAAATAAATTTGTAATTTACTCAGCATCGTAGTCATTTCCAGCAGCCCTTTTGTTGCAATTCAAAAGGTGACCTGTGAGGATCTGTTCTTCCCCAGCTGGCGAGGTAGTTTAGAGCCTTGTTTTACTCTAAACAGGAAGAGTTTGGGGAAATTTTTAATGATTTTGAATCCACTCCATTTGAGTTACATCGTTGGCTTGCGTCAGGACAAGGATGATTTGCTGCTCATATTGTGTGAGGACGTCGTCAATATTTTAGTGCAACGACAACATAGCGTTATGAGTTAAAAGTTATGACAGAGGAAGTTGCTTCGCAAACTAGGTAATTGCCAAGGAGTACCATATTTAAGGACGCATGTTTCAAGTAGAAATTTGTTTCCTGCATACCCGAAAAGATGATCTCAGCATGTGATTTGTTTTTTTTTTCTTCTAGTTTGCTCCATTTTCTAGATTCATTTCTTGTTATATTTTATTCTGTTTAAATTTTTTTTCTTAATGTAGATCTTCTCGCCCTTCGTTCGTCCACGGGGAAGAAATTTGTTTTTACTAGATTGGATTAACTTGATGTTTATAAATTTGCACGTGGTCTGACCAACAGTTGTCTCGTGTGTGTTCCGTGAATATTGTTTTTTTCTTGCAGCATGTCAGTTAAATTTGTAAGTGTCCAGCTTGTTGAATAGATTTTTTGCTCCTGCACGTAAGAATTGAGAAATAGATGATTATGAGAGTTTTGTAATGCTTCCTCTGGATCCTGTGTATCTTTTACTCACACTTCTCGTTACGTTTCAATTTAAAACTCAGACTGTGACATGCTTGAACTCTGAAAGTGAACAATTTGCATTTCGTGATAATTCTAACCTCGTGGTGAACAGTTCCTCCATAACGATCCAGAGTTCAGACGCTGAGGACGACGCAAGTGTCCATGAGAACGGGGACGTCATTTTGAACATTGAGAGTTGTCCAGCCAAAGGCGAATTCACTTCTCCACCGCGTCTAGACCAACTTGAGCCAAGCATGGAAACAGAAATCACCGTGGTCACGCTTAACTGCTGGTAAATTTGGTTGCAACATTTTTTATCATTTTACTTGAAGAGGAGCAGTATGAAAGGTCTTCGGTTTTTATTTTAGGGGGATTAAGTATGTGTCGCGGGACAGGATTCCGAGAATGACGGCAATTGCTGAGGAGCTCGCTACGGGCAAGTATGACTTTGTCTTTTTGCAAGAGGTCTGGACCACTGAGGACTACGAAAGGATCAAAATGCGTACAGGGAAGGTGCTTCCCTTTTCGCATTATTTTTTCAGTGGCGTAATTGGCGCTGGAATTTGCATTTTTTCAAAGTCGCCAATCAAGAGTGCGTTTTTTCACCAGTGGGCTGTGAACGGGTATATTCACAAGGTAAACCATTTCTTAACAACATGGGATAAGATTGTAATTGGCGCTGGAATTTGCATTTTTTCAAAGTCGCCAATCAAGAGTGCGTTTTTTCACCAGTGGGCTGTGAACGGGTATATTCACAAGGTAAACCATTTCTTAACAACATAGGATAAGATATTTAGCTTGTTCTAATGTTTATTTCGGGCTTTTAAATTTCACTAGATTCAGCATGGCGACTGGTTTGGCGGAAAAGGAATCGGAATGGTGGAAGTGGAGCACAAAGGACTCCGTATAAATCTGTACACGACACATGTAACTAAAACATAAATTTGCTTGAAATTTTCCAACTTGGATCGGAAAGAATTTTGATGAGGAACTTGTAGACTGTATTTTAAATTTTAAGCTTCATGCTGAGTACGACCGTGTAAATGACGAGTACATTGCTCATCGCGTCACACAGGCGTTCGATACGGCAAAGTTTATTAGTGTGACGTCTCGCTCTGCGGATGTTGTCCTTGTCGGAGGGGATCTCAATACGGAGCCCGGAGACTTTGGCGTACCGGATAATTATCCACAGTGCTGGTCTCCTTGACGCTTTCGACCAGGCTGAGAAACGAACACCTGCGGTAGGTAGCTTCATAATTTTAGAGAAATTTGTAGAATACTTTAAATTTGTCCAGTACTGCTTGTGTTTTAGATTGAAACTTTGAACACATGCGAAACAGCGAGAAATAGCTACAGCTCACCAGCGGCACTCAAAGAAAATCCGTATGGTAAACGGATAGACTACATTACCTACAAGGGGGGCGAGAAGGTACGGGTCTCCGCGCTCACACTGGAAACCCCGTGGCCTGACAGAGTTCCAGGCCAATCCTTCAGCTACTCGGATCACGAAGCTGTAGTCACAAAAATGCGAATCACCAAGTCTAACACACGTGAGCGAGTTGTTTGTCAAGAAATTTGAATAAATTTAAAAAATAATTGCTATGGCAACAACTGTCTTGTTATATTTTCTTACAGGTGTACCACAGGCGTCCCTCGACGATGCGAAAAAGGAAGCTCTTGAAGAATCAGTTGAGATTTGTGATCAAGCTTTGAGACATCTTCAGTCTACAAGAAATATGTACATTGTTCTGGCCATAGCAATGTTTGTGATATTTTCGATGACGGCGAGCCTGGAGCTCCATGGATACCTGAGTCCACTGGTCCCTCTCATGCGTCTTGTCGTTCTTATTGTTCTCTTCTTCTCCTGTTTTATGAGTAAGCCATTTTTTGTACAACATGTATGACGGTACAATCGAAGATTTCAACCAAATTTGATGAGTATTTTTTAAAATTACCTGTAGGCATCATTTGGCATCGTATGGAAGTTCATGGAATACTAGCGGGTAAACTTGGAATGCTTATTGAGCTCGGGAAGCCAATACGGCCTGAAACGGAAGTGTTACCTGAAGGGAACGGTCTGCTAAGTGGTGTGAGTGGGGATACTTGGACCCCTGTTGATTCAACTGATTGCCTTCCATAGCAAAACTATTCATAGGAGCCACAAATATTTAAAAATAAATGTAACATTCTGAACTAAGGCTAGGCTTTTGATTCCTTTTTTCAAAGACATTATATTTGTGAGATTTAGAAGATTATCAAACTTAATAGTAAGGGTACACCAGAGCCGATTGACATTCGTTAACAATAATTTCGCAAGGTACCTACGAGTCAAACGATAGCTTTCATCACATAACTTGACTTTTGCACTTGAGCACTTTTGGTTAAAGGAGAAAAAGAAGATTATTTGGGGGTAAAAATGGCAAGGGGACCAAATCATGTACCCTGTTGGTCAAATTAAAAACGGTGATTATAAGATTCTTTGGTTGTGATACTTGTAACAAGATCATTTTTTATGGCAACTTACTGGTTTCCACTTTGGTACGGGCTTATTTTTTGTCTCAAAGTAATTATTCTTCATTTGGACTTGACACTTGAGTGTATATAGATGAATCGGAAATGAAATAGTTGTAGTAATTTTATCAAGTGAACCAGTATGACTTTATTACTAAAACCAAATTTAGCAGAACTGTCCTCAAGTGTTATCACCAACACCATAAGATGAGGGAACACAGAATGATAAAAAAGTAACTGTGTGAGTTACGGGAAAAGTAGTATAATGCTACGCCTCGTTAAATTATGATTTCAAATAAATCACTGTATCAATTCTTCCAGAAAAATAACTTTGAAAGGACTTGTGTTGCCTTTAGCTTTAAGAGAATTTATTGCGTATATAATTTATATTGTAAACTGGTCAGATTGTGAGATGAGATAGTGTGCAATTTCTGTAGCCGGTACATTTTGTCACGTAAAGAAAGTACAGCTTCTAAATTTTATTCTAAAATAAAAAAAAAGATTTATACTATATCGATACCCGATGGAAAAATTTGATTAATTTTTTTCTTAATTATCCAAAGTGGTAAGCATAGTCTTCGTCATCCCATTGATTCAGGTTGTAATCATAGTCCTTTCTGTCATTTTGAGTATCCGACCCGGTCAACTTGGAGTCTGCTCTGTGGCACGATTTGGCCCTGTACTTTGTTGTGTACTCGTCGACATCTTTAGTGCTGGGAGCACAGTAGCCAAGTTTTGCGGACACTTCCTTGAAGCCCTTGTATTCGTACATCTTCCAGTACTCTTCTAGAGTCTCATTCCAACCCATCTCTGGCATATTTGAGTCATTCACGTAGATTGGATTGTCGACAAAGTCCCTTTTGGTATAGAAAAACAAGCATTTTTATGAGAAAAGTCTAGCTTGTGGGTATTTTTTGAAACTATATGTGTTACTGTTTGACAAATGTCCTGTCGAGACGAGCCTCAAACACACCTCCAGTGTAGGCCGCCTGGATGCAGGCGTCCAGAGCGTTCATTTGCGCCTGAATATCTGGCGTGTTGTACGCCATTTCCCAGAGGGACAAGCCTTTACCCACTTGGTACGGGTACATCCTTGGAAATAGAAAATAGTAGAATAGTAGTAGAAATAGAATTGTGAGTAGAAAATAGAAAAAATACATATGCGAAATGATTCTTTTCGAAACATTTCACAAGGAATTGGGAATGAGTTCGTGACGCCGTTTAAAGCAACAGATTACCAATGTCGTTCCATGCGGGGTTGTTCGAAAATGGACGTCATGCCTCTCACGTACAAGCTGAAGTGGAGCATATCCTCGAGGAGGAAGTTTTGACAGTAGCCGTGTACAAAGACGACGGCCGACCAGGCAGCTTCGATGATTGGGTCGTAGCGGCCCCACCGGAACGATACAGGGTCGAGCTTGTGCACCTTGGTGAAATTGTTTCGCGTGTTTGTGTACGTGTTGACAACGTGTTTTGTTTTGCAGTCGGATCCACTCATCCGAAAGTTAACTCCAGCGTCGGCCATGCCAGCTTCACACTTGTCCAGAATGGCCATGATCCGACGAAGTGGGACGACATTGATGTCTGGAAAGTCGTCGTTTGACCGTCTCCACTCGATCATAGTCCGGAAGACAAGGGAGTAAAAGGAGCGCTCCAAGTAGGGTCGACAGCCTTTATGCGTGATCCTCATGGACTTTGCGAGGAGCTTCATCAAACTCGTCATGGGCGTGTTCATAATGGTCGCATTCTCCCTGAGTATATCCAAACCTGCCGCTGCAAGCAAAACGTTATCCGTGCCACGCTCTCTGTACTCAGGCGCCTCCACGTCCGCCTCAATCTCATCCTCATTAATGAGCTTCATCAGAATCTCCTTGGTTTTTTCTACGTACTGTTTTTCAACCAGATCCCGCCCAGTGTCGCTAATCTCGTCTTTGTCTATAAACACTTGCGACGCTCCCCAGTACTTGGGCTCCATCCAGTGATCCAAACAAGTTGCGTTGCACTTGTCATAGGCCGCTATATACATATATATATTATATATAAAAATGTACTTCTGTTAGCTTGCTTCCTACTTTGGTTCCAACAAAATAATACGAAAAAACGTGTACTTCCTTACGATCTCCTTCATCTGGAGTTCCATCGGAACTGGTGTTGTTCCACTTTAAAATTCGGAACTAGACAGGCAACGGTGGCTTTAATAGTAGCACTTTCATTCAAAGCTAAATTACAGACCCCCAAAAAAATGGCTTACATTGCGAACTCCCTTGGCGCTCAAGTCGTCATAGTCCATTTCAAGATCCCGCCCTGTCGAGTCCTCATCGCAAATGTCCTCTGAAATCCAGGTACTGAACCAAACCAATTTTTTTTTGAAATAGTACTCTTCCATTAAAATAAAATGTCATAAAAAATCATGGCCATAGTTTCGTCAAGACTTGTAACAATAAAAAAATTGGTCTAATGTGAGTTAACTTGCTCTAAGTCAGGACTTCCCTCCACTTTGTGATAGTACATACACGAGGACTCCACGGGCTCATAAGTGACGAAGCCACCGGGACAGTCTTTGTACCGAATTCGTTGGGGGCCGTTGTAGCAGAACCTAAACTCACCCGCAAGGCTGAACATGACGATGGAGCAGGTCAAAAAACTCAACTTGAGGAGAGCGTGTCTCCAGGGGAAGTGGGAACGTGTCATCTCTCTCAGCAACTCCCCAACAACACCTCGAAATGGGATTACGTCCTTGAGATGACAATGTTAAAACAATAAATAATAGAATATTGTCTTTCAGTCTTTACACAACGTTCCGTATGTTACTAAAATTGAGTAAATTTGCATGATTTTATATTTATTTAATTGGTAGTACAGATACGGCGCTGGCAAGGGACTCTGAGCGACCATTTCGGGAGCTATGCGCTATAATTAAGTAATTAATTAAGGAGTATTTTTTTATTACGTAAGTCATGCACAATTCGCAATAAACATAAACAGGTCCAATTAAGGATTTTTTTTCAAGGTTCAACTTATCAAACGTGTGAAAGTGTCGCCCCATCAAAATTCTTTTTTTTTAATGAATGAGCTTCAAGTTCATTAACATGACAGTCGTCTATGTTTTTGTTTCGTGTAATCTGAAATCCGGGTTCTGATAAGCAGGATTTCGGATAAACAAATTTGTAAGGACGTTTGGCATCCATGATTGGACAAGGAATTTCCTAAATTGGACGTAATTAAAGCTCACCTAAAATAATCGTTCCTGATAAATATGAATTGAACTGTTCATTAAATATGACACCTGTACGGCAGCCATGGTAAAAATTTGCTTTACACGCATTAGGGATAACGACGTACAAATGAACAGGTAATTGAAGGAGGAACTTAATTACGGCCTAAGTATGCATTTAATGGCACTTTAATTTCGTCAATAACCCCGCTAATTATCATAAAAAATCTGAAACCTTGTTATACTTCATCGATTTTATTTTCTCGGTTTTTACTTTGTTCGAGTTGGAATTCATGCTCAAAAAAGTCATGTGCATGGGCAATCTGATATTATGACTATTTAGTACAAAATATCAGCGTTAAGCAGCGTTGCGAGGACTTTTACTTTTACTATGCCTACTTGAAGTCTTTGGGAGACCAGTGCTCCAAATGCTAATTGCTTTCACCTCCTTTCCTCTATGCTCACAACCAAATCTTTCGGGAACAAAACCCGGTCATTGTCGACTTCATTGTCGAAAGACTTACAATTATAATTCGAGATAAGTGCTCGCACAACGTCTGAATTGAATTTTTTATGCATAATGCCGATCATAAATCAAAGTAGCAGAGTTATATGCTATATTGCATATATTGCATTTTTGAACTATGATATTGCATTTTTCGATGTCATAATTGAATTTGGTCTTTATGCTTGAGCCATTGTTCCATACAATCAATTTTTTCCACGATACGATAATAGTATCTAACCAATTGCTTTAGGCAATCTGAGGTAATCTCAGCTTGTTTTCTCAGCCTAAACCAGCTTTTTCAGTGCCGTTTAAATTGTTTACCTACTCATTGGACAAAAAGTCATGAAATGTATGACCATATTAGTAGCTCCGAGTTCCACTTTTTCCGTTAAGTTGTAAGTTAACACCAAAAATGAGTCATTCCACGAAGGGTGGAAGTCTTATTGATATACAACGTACCACCAGTGGCAATGTAACCACAGTTACGAATTAACATCTTGTAAGCTTTTTAATAAGGCATCACATGCGTTCTCAACAAGAGAAAATTTGATTGAAAGGAGTTCCCTGGTGTTAATTGAAGACCCTGAGTCTTTGCGAGCACTCCTCGCCTATGAATGATAGTTTATATACAAAATAAAAAATTACTTTAAATGAGTTCATTCATTTGAATTATTCAAGAAATCAAAATCATCCTTTGAAACCCCATCAGACATAAATGTTTTATTCGCATAACATATACTCATCAACTCTGTCATTAAGCCGTGAAGAGGACGTGACGCGCTTACTTTTGCATATGAATTTCTAATGCATTTTCATAGTAAAAAATAAGGTCTGAGGGAAATACTGATGACGAACGAATTGTTTGAAATTTAATCCTGACTTGTAACATTTTTTCAAGTAAAGTTTTGTGAACGTTTCGAGAGGACAAGCTTATCCCAATCGCCGACATTTGATTAACATGTCAAGATAAATAAAAAAATCACATAGAAAACCTCAAAATCTATTTTATTTGTATTGCGATATGATATACCCTTTCAAAAGATTTTTTTTTGTGTAAAACACATTTAAACTCATTTCAGCAAATTTTCACATTGTTATTGGTTGGACGGCTCTCTCTCCCCCGTGGCCAAGTGGGTTTAACATAGCATGCGTATATCAGCCTCAGAGAGTGGATTGCGTCTGCAACAAAAGGCAGGATAATTGAGTAGGTACAACAGGTGTATACTAGGGATATTTTACCTGTGACAAGTACTGGTTTTATACAAACCAAATACTAACATGCACACCTTTTGAAGGGGAACCAAAATAATATATATGAAGCCAATCCTTCGCATAATCTTGCAAGGTTTCTGTGCATCGATGTGTTTTTTTTTTGTGTTGCGTGAATGAATCATCGTCAGCACCTGCTCTTCATTCGAATAACAGTTAGCGGAAGGGAGTATTCGTCTCGTGTAGACCTCCGTTATCCTCACTTTGTTTGCTGTCGCTTTCTTTAAATTTGTTCACACGAAGGGTGCAGTAGTTGCTCTGGTGCGAGGGGCTGGCTCTCTTGTCTTGTCACTTTCCAAACAGCGTCAAGTGGAAAGCTGAGACCGCTCAGATATACAGGTCGAAATGGCGAGATTTTTTAGGGAGCAGGATATTGACGGTAATTTTGTGTATTTTTTGCTTGTTTTGTGAGTTCCTTTAAAAAAATATTATTGTCTTTTGTTTTAAATGAATAGAATTCCGCGAGTGTTTTTACCTGAACGCAAGGAATGGAAGCATTCGGACGCTGGATGAGCTGAGTCTTATCATGCGATCCCTGGGCATGAGCCCAACTATTTCAGAGCTGAAAAAGTACCTAAAAGAGAAAGGAGGTAAAATGTCGTTCGCAGACTTTCTCGAAGTGATGCACACTCACAATCAAGTTGAAAAAGTGCCTGACGAGATTCTCGAGGCGTTTCGAGCCGCGGATCCGAAGGGGAAAGGGGTTATCGCGGCCAAGGAGCTGAAGCACATTTTGGGCAAGTGGGGAGAAAAGCTGAGTCCAAGAGAAGGTCAGTATCATTGATCGGTTTTGAGTCAAGGTTTATAAATCAGGTTTGTTTGCACTGTTCTTTAAACTGATGATGTGTTTCTACAGTGGATCAAATTTTCCGAGAGGCTAACGTAAGTGCCAACTCCAACGGAATGGTAAAGTACACGGATTTTGTGCGGATTGTGTGTGCTCCTGTGCCTGATTATTACTGAAACTCCAAGACGGCTACAGTAGTCAACCCACCACCGTTATAAAATTTATTTTAAACAAGCCGAACCAATTTACCACACCTTTTCGTGAAATACGTTGACAATAAATTTCAACGATTATCTTGTTCTTTTCTGAGTCACATTTTAAAAGGCTACTTTTGCACCAGCACCCATCTATTTCCTTGTTTGTTGTGACATAACAGCGTTCAGGCGTAAACTTCTATGTATAGTGTAAGTTTAAATTATTTATGTTTAATAAAAACAAATGAATTTTACACGTGAAGGTTGTGGCTCTGTTGAAAATTTTATTTTCGACGCATATGACATAATTTTTTACTTGGAGGCCATTTTAACCAAACAAAACAAACATGCTTAAAAATAATCTAAAAATTTGTATTCACTTGTCGTCGTCGTCATGGCTGCAGCAAGTAATCGGAGCATTAGGTCAAGTCAGATCTTACATTATGCTTATGATTAGTTTATGTTGTACTGATCACGTTCATTCATGTCAAATTTGATTCGAAGCCTTGTCGAAGTCAGACAAATATAGTTTTTTATGGGTATAGTATTATGAAAAACATTAGTAATTGGTGTGGTGATGGTGATGTTGCTGAACATGTTGATGGTGGCTTTGATGCTGCTGCTGTTGTTGATAATGGTGCTGTTGATTCTGATGAAAGTTGTTGTTGCTAATGTGATTTGAACTGGAATGGGGCGACGAAGCGTTTGTTTGTGGGACTGTGTTATTGACGCTCATGTTCATAGGGACGTACTGCGGCATAAAAGCGGGATGAGCGGGACCACCCATGTTGCCGTATGGATTTTGATGACTACTCGTAATAATGGCTTGGTGATGATTCGAACTGGGCATGACAGGAATCTGTGGGGATCTTTGCTGCTGCTGCGTTTCGGCGTGTGCCATGCGATGGTGTTTCGGAACTGGAATAGTAATTGCTGCAGGGGCTCTAGGCACGTTTCGAATTGTTTCCAGCCATTGAAGCACATGCTTTGAGCCTTTGTCAGCGTCTTGGAATATCTTCAGCTCCAAGATGTCCATCAGCTCTGGCGGGATCGGCTCGGTGCTGTAAACCTTACGAGCCCAGACCGGTCGAGGATATGGAATGGTTGTCTCACCAATGCACAAAATCCTTTGCTGAAGGACCTACAAGATAAATTTAAATACATTTATAAAATAAATCCGTAAACAGAGTGCACTAGAAGCCGGTGTGAAATTTAAACCATACTTCAGGTAACATTTCTGCCAGCTCGCCAGCGTCGTTATGAAATAATGATGTACATAAATGTCCCGCCTCGAAGTACTGTGAATGAATTTTGCTGAGATCAGTCTTGGTCACTTTCTCCTCTGTAACGTCCCTGCAAATATTAAATGTTAAAATGTGAATACAAGTAAACGTCTTTGTATTTAATATGCGGACATGATGAATATAAAAATCAAATTTAAATTTGACCTACCTGTGAGCTTCCTTGAAACCTGTCGGTATGTTGACAGAGACATAAGTCCGACTGGGTTTGCACAACACCCTCGCCGCCCACAACGGCAAATCCAAGTTGACACCCACCGGCAAATCCTCAGACTGACAGTTTGGCGCTAAGAAGCCTACAGCAACAAAAAAAGTTTAAATTTGTAAAAGTAATGCTTAAAAACAAGTCTTTCAAAAACATCAGAAATGAAATAACCATCATACCAAATTTTGGCAACCGCATCTCCGTCCTGCATGGTATCAATGTCTGACTTGCAAGTATGTTATCTATGGAGAAATAATTGGGATAGTAAGTCCTCCGCAAATCTCTCTCCGTCATTTTTCAATTTTTTAACTTTGTAAACTGTTTTAACACCAAAAATTTAGACGTTCATTTATATGACTCTCTTTCCCGCTCTGAATAGCAAATACAATTTATAAGGATTCTCATATTGCCCCAGGAAAGGGAAAAAAGTCCGTGTCACACTTGATTTTTCATTCTCTTTGTCAAGTTAACTTGAGTTGCATCCGATGTTGATTAACTTTAATAAAAATAAACATCTCGCAAAAATGTTATCTGTTCAAAATAGACATACTTTTATTTACGACAAAAAACAATCCCATTTTAACAACTTTCTTCTGGTAAGTATGCCTGAAAAAAAAAACTGGAAATAGTTTCTCTACAAATTCCAAAATATATATAGGCAATCATTATCTTTTTGTTCCTCATTTCCATGGTTTTCCAGAGAGAAACAAATCCTAAAGCAAGATTTAGAAACCAATCATAACTTTCACATGCAACTAACCATCCATAAAATTAAAGAAGTAAGCATATTTCTCCAAACGGTTGCTCCGATAAACAAAGACGTGGATTTTTGTTTTCTTTGTGTACGAATAATGAATTGCCTACACATTAATATCACGTTTCACAGGAAAGAGCTGCAATTAAACGGTTTTTTTAGTTGTATAACAACGTTAACATAACATGGAGTGTTTTTAAAGATAACAAATAACACGAGGAAAAGGTTTGTCAATATAATAATTTATCTTTGCTAAATTTACTTCCTCTATTGCATTCTAGTCTTGGTCTTTTTTTAATTCCTAAATGAGTTCCCGTTATAGTTTAAATATATTTTTAAAGAAGGTACACACAGACAAATATGTACTTGTTTATTTTTCTGTAAAACACTCCCAAAAAAATGGTTTTGGTTTTGTATACAACAGGAATATCAGTCGATAACGCAAATTTCATGTATATGTTTTAACTACCGGTTAAATGTAGTTTATGTTTCAAAAATATATATTATAAGTTCTATTGATCTCACTGTTTTTTTTATTGAAAATGAAAAAAGAGATAGTGTTTTTGCATGTTTTACTGGTTAAGCTACAATTAGGAATTAGTTTGGAAAACGCATATGATAATGTAAGCACAAGAACGTATGATGTTCTCTTTCTTATCTTCATCTCAACTTGACTCTCTCATTAAAGCCATTTTAAAGCTATTTCACAAAGAAAAAATCCTTTTGCAGAGCACATAAATTTGCATGCTTATTTTTATTTTTTTATGTAACCGTACTCGGGTTTGACTTTGCGTCTGTATGAATTTTAAAAATAATATATATGAACGTAAACACAATTTTTGTAAATATAGCTTTTAGTTTGATTAGTTAATTTCTCAGAAAAAAGGAAGAAAATTAGCATTTTTTTGGTATGCAAGAGACCTTTAGATCTGGATGTTTTTGGAAGTTGACCTGCAGAAGCAACACGCTACTGAGCAGTTTACACAAAATATCAGAAAAAAAACAGAGTTAATGCAATAAGTACATAGGAAAAAATCAACCCAAATCTTATTATGGCGCAAAGATAAATTCAGCAAAGCATTCTTTTTTATACATATCCGAAAAACACGGTACAGTAAAATAGTGTGAGATATCAAATCAAAACTAAAAATTATTTTTTTGGACTGGTTTTGAGTAATGTTGATGATGATATTTCTTAATATAAAATTTGGATTTGAATTGTCAACGCTGCTGCTGCTGGAGAGAAAACAGAAAAAAACAAACAATCGTTGGTAGATATATTTTGTTTTTTTTTCGTACAAATTATGATAAGTATAGTTAACAGTTTTAACAGTTTTTTATGCCAGAAACTGGATAAGGGTTGACACTGGGATAAATTTTTCTCTTTTTTTTGTTTCAGAATCGCAAATAAATTTGGTTTCTATCTTTTTGATAGCTTGCACAGCTACATGTTCTGTTTTACTTTTAACGGCCCATGCCGAACTCTCTAGCATCGTCTTCAGTTATGTCGCCATATTGCCAGATGCACAAGTGTTTTGTTTTCGCCTCAGTCTCCGCGGCTTTGTAATCTTTCAACTGTGCAAAAATCAAGACGGTATTACAATAAACAAAACGATCCCATTGCGTTAATTAAAAAAGTGATGGGAAATCAACTGACCAGTTTTTGAAGACGACGCTCTTTCTTATTTTCTACCAGAAGGAGTCCTTCCTTGACCAACTTTTGAGCGAGGTCCTCTTTGCTTGTTTTCTCGGCCAGGGTGATGTACTCCAAAGTACCCACCTTGTACTCAACGTTGAGGAGGAAGACTCCGTCAGATGTGTCGTGACGCACAGCATGAACTGCTTCATTAGCAAACTCTTCCTACAAAACCACCCATAACGTGTAAAATTTCAGCAAAAAGGAGAGAAACAAAATTTGCATACGAGGTAATAGAAAATTGTCAAAAGCAGATTTAAATTCGTTTCTTGGAAGGCTTACATCTGATGGAAGACTGACACAAGCCAGGGCATACTCCTTGGCGAATGGTGGCAAATTTGAGGCAGCGATTGGGGGAAGAGCCGCGCATTTAGCAGCTTTCACGTTTTCTCTATTTCCATAGTCGACAAAGACAACTGCGACTTCTCCGTCTGGCAGGGTTTTCTCCACTCTCGCTCTGTACCATTCTCCATCGCCAGAGTAGCGGGCCACGCACAAATCTCCCTTCTTTGGAGTGTAGGCTCCTGTGAGTGGGGGCTTCTCGCTGAGTTCTCTCCGCAGGTCGTTCATGAGGGCTTCCAGTTTGTCTCCATCGTCAGTGAACTGGACGTACACGTGAAGCTCATTAGTGACCTCAGTCACGACAACAGGCTTGGGGTCCACCTTTCGCTCAACCTTGTCATCTTCTGGCTTAATCTCTTCCTTTGTATCAACATAGTCGCGCCAAATTTTCTCTCGTCGCGCTTTTGCATTGTCTTCAGCAATCTGGAGTGGTCGGAAGTATGGAGTTCGTTCGGCGGAGAAGTGGACCGTGGAGAGTCCCTCCTCAACCAGCTGCACGCTCAGATTTTTGTTGTCCACCCAGAGGAAGCCAATGAAATTTCCAGCCTTGTCAATAGAATCAACTTCAATCTCTACTTCTCGCTGGTGACACATTTCCTTCGTGAAGACAAGTGCTTCCTCGCCAAAGGGTTCTCCTTCTACAGAAGGACCACCAGGACCTGTGCGCCCAGCACGTGGACAACTGATACCGGCCAATAGGAATGTAATCAATCGAGTTTCACGAGGCACAAACAGTCTCAGTCTGGATCCAGAAGCTACATACTCGACCAGAGCAGTAATCTTTCCAGCTCTCTGAAGGTACGGCAAGAACAATTTTGACTTAGCTGCGTCGCCGCTCAGGTCCACTACGTGGTGCACAGGGATCTCCTTGCCCCACATGCCTTTAAGGGCTTTCTGGGCACGAGCCTCGGCAGCCAGTAAAGCATCATACTCGGATGCTCGTTGGTCATCGTCTTGGCGATACCGAACCACAGACGCATAGCCTTTGGATACCAAAGCTTCGGCAACATTGGCTCCTTCAATTTTGACAGTGCAACAAATTTTCTCTGGGAATGCTTGTGAAGCTGGCTGAATGTAGTCGACAGTAACGTTCACCCTTTTCGTGAGAAGCTTTTTACGCAAGTATTCTCTTGCCTCGAACATAAATGGAATATCATAAAGGGGTCGCATCGGTTTGCTCTTGTCCTTCTCTGCCTCCGCATCTTCCTTTTGCCTTGGTGGGCGAATGCTCGCCAGGAAGATTTTCTTCGTGGTTCCGTCCCCTTGGCGAACCATGAGAGCGTCTCCATTCACGCACTCAATCACAGTTGCCACAAACTCTTTGTCTTTCGCCTTGAGTCCTGCAACGGCGTTAGTGGAAGCGTTCACTTGGTAGTCCTTCCAAATACGAAGTTTCTTCTCTTTGGCAACTTTCTCAGCAGCTCGAAGCTTTTCAGCACCACCTGTCACGAATCCCATGGACCAGTCAATGCACCGCGCAAAACCGTCTTTGAGCAATAATTCGGCAATATTCCCGTTCTAAAATACAATACTCAATAATTTTAAAAAACAAGTCATAGATATGTATAAACAGGAATACATATATATTTCCAAGTGAGGCATACTGGGTGAATGATGGAGCCAACAAGATTTTGATTATTGACGGACTCGACGATAACTTCGACGTCTCGTTGGAGAATACGACTTTCAGTAAAGAACTTGGCCTCTTCAGAGAACGGCTCGCGAGAGGATGGGTCGGGCTTACCCTCAGCGTCCAACTTGACACCAGGACTCTGTCAACATGCAAATTTTCCTCATGAATTAGCAAAGAACAAAAGCAGAGTTATAGCACTAAATACGTAATAGACTATATTGCACCTACCCTAATTCCGGACATCATCAGTGTGACGTAGTGGAAGGATGGAAGTAAAAAGGCCCGGACAGTTGAGCCATCACGAACGTGTTCGATCACCGCTTGGATAGGTTTTCTTCCGAATTTTTCCAAGAGATGACGAGGATTTTCTACTTGCCACACAATGTCACGCACGTGTTTCTAAAGAAATTAAGCGTTTGGTCAAATTTATTAATCATCCCATTGAATTTCGGGGTCGTGATGGAAATCAGTTTGCATTGATACCTCAGCGTCTGGAGCCCATCTTCCACGACCCTCTGACTTGGCCTTCTCCTCGAGGTCGACTAAATGGGCGACATCAGTTTTCCCTTCTTTCCTAACACTCGCAAGACCCTCACGAACAATGTCCTCGCTTATATTTTCCCCGGTCTCGGTATCCTTGCCGAGATAAACAGTACCATACTCCCGACCGGACCCCGGCACCTTGTAGTCTACAACGAACACGACCTCTTTGCCAATCAACTTCTTGCGGACGTGTTCCCGGGATTCCCATGCGTACGGCTCGTCCCGTCCATCATCCGGCTTTGCTCCAGGGCCTCCAGGTCTTCTTGCCAGCCGAGGTGCTGTTATATTCGAAAAATTGAGTTGCCTTTCCGGTGGGGGTCCACCCTTCGGTTGACCCCTAATGATAATAGAATCTCCCGAAAGCACCTACAACAACAAACCCCAATTCAATTTATTCACCACCACTTAAACGATCACTCAAAAGCAGCTTTAACGTTTTTAAGGAAACCCACCTGTTTCACGATTCCTCTACAGAGTGTTGGTGGAGCCGCAGATCCACCACCTCCAGCCTGTGCTTGCGTCGACGCAGGACCTGCACTCATGGCTCTTGACTTTCAATCAGTTTCCCTTCCGGATTTTACGTCCTCCCAAAAAAACTCAGCGTGAGTATTTTTCAAACAAGTTTTTAAACCTATGGGTGGGTATCTCGCTATATCTCGTTTCCGCCTCCCGAGGAGATTTCGTTGTCATATGTTTTCCTTTTTCTGGTACCTTCTGCCAACGTGGTTGTGCGGCTATTTTCCTCCGGATCGTCCAGCTACAAAAGAACAAAACCAAAACCCTTTTACAGACTTCCTCTACAACATCCGCCTTAACTTTGCTGTAATCACAGCCGCCAAACTTTTTTCTCGAATACTAACAATGATTTCGTCTAAACAGTTTTACTTTACGTCACGTCAACTTACATATGAACCGCAGTTTTAATTTGGAGCACTTGACGTGGACTTTCCCTAGAAGAACCTGATGACCGGTGTCTAATATTCAACACTGACAGTTAGATATATTTTTGTGTTTACTTTCCAGCAGCCAGGAGCAATTTTTTTTTGTTTCCGGCTGGCTGCCAACACTAAACGAAAAAAGAGGCCTAAACCCTAAAAATAACGGCAATTAACCGGCACAATATGTCACCAGAAGAGACAGACAATCCTTGCAGAGTGTGCTCAAGACGAGTACGATAGAGAGAGAGAGAGAGAGATGGACTCAAAAAAGATACCAACCAGTCAGTCCACTTGGGAGTAAGTACATCAAACCCAGTACACAATATTTAAACAAAAAAATAGTCAGTCCTCGCCAGCAGTCAAGTAGTCGTCGTGGCAGGTGAGAAGAAAAAAAAATATGATGATGATATCCTCGTTTTCCGTGTGGATCATGCAGCCGTGGTACTATAGTGGTGGTGATGCTTCCAACCTCACAAATTTTGTTTTTTTGTATCAAAAAAGTACAGCCAACACTCTACTTTACACACATACACGTTCATCATCCAACCACCGAACCGTCGAGGGCGCTTCTCTCCTGCACAAAAATAACATGACGTTCGCCTGCTACATACCCGTTACCCAGATTCCCTACGATGAATGCATGGGCTCATCTTTTAGTTTAAAATGCTTTTTAAAAAAACGTTGCCAAAAAATATTTATAAGCTACAGATTCTAAAATCCAACCATGGTCATCCTGAAATGAGTAACCGATGATCTTTGCCAACAATGTACAGGTGTGAATATAGCTGATCCTGCTACAGAAGCAACAATGTGATTCCACCGCAGCAGCAGCATCTTAGCAAACATGCCGTCGCATTTTTCTTCCTTTTAAGCTGGGTGGTAGATTTTGCAAATTTTTTTTTCTTTTTCTTTTGTGGGTATCTTCATAAAACTGCTATTGGCTAAAAGCTCAACATATGCTTGGCTAAGGCGACAGACTACACACTAACTTCGTCATCAAATGGTACTGGTGCTGGGTCACTAGATAGCTTTGCTCTTCACAGATTTCCCCATGTGCCATCTGCTAAGAAAAACCGTCATGTTCCGTACCGAAAAGATATTCTAGTCAAATTTAATTGCTAATTTCTTCATCTGGAAAATTTGTGTAAGACGTGTTTTCTTTTTCTTGCGCGAAAATGACGAAGTTCAACCTCCAATCATTAATGAACTACAAATTTTCTTGTTTTTTTTTAGATTGCAATTTTTTTTATTTTGCTTATAATTCTTTTCGTCACCAAAAAAAGTTTTACGTAGTTGCTCAGTAAAATACAGACATTCTAATGGAGCAAAAACATTAGACTGCTATTTTTTTGCTCTATGGATCTGACACAAATACTAATAGAGATTAGAACATAATTTGTTTTTATACACAACCTATCACCTATGGTCTCTTAGTTTTTCTTTTAAGTAGTACCACATGTATCCCTATTATAAACATCTTATTTCATATATTTACTCATCAAAAAATGGTCTCTAAATGTATAAAGATGTCCATGAATAAATACAAAAAAAAACGACAAAAGTACATTGAGATTAGCGGGGGGAGGGCGTGTTCCCCGCCTACAGTTTCGTCAAAAGTTAACAGGATAAAAAAAGAGTAAGGTGTTTTTTTATAAATCACGTTGAAGACCAACAAACGGTGTTTACCGAAACCAAAACAAATTTTCTTGGAACCATACAAAATAGAAGATGTTAACAGGAAAAATTTGATTGTACTTTTATATGCTTGTATTTTTAAACAAACATCTTGATAGTTCATTTACAATAATACAACCTAGGTAGAAAAAACCAACAATTGATTAGTTGTTCATTGAAAGTTTGGTACCAGGAAAATAAAAATAGTTCGATTCCTGCCGTTTATCGGTATTTAAATTCATAAAACGCCGTAAAGTGTAGGATGGTTTTTTTAGGTTTCCGCCCGACACTATTCTTTGGTGGAGCTGGAGCGAAATATTTTTATACTGTTGGTCTGGAATGTGAAAGAGACGCTCCATCCCGAGCTTCGTTGGCTGTGGTGGAGTGGGCTGCTTGCAGAGCGGCACCTGCCCCACCACCGGCGGCTGCAGCGGCCGCCGCTGCGGCATAATATCCTCCGTTGAGGGCTTCTGGGAAGCCAGGTCCGCCTGATGTACTTGCTCCAGGGCCCATGAAGTACTCTTTGTTGACACAGTTTCTCAAAGAGTCTGGGATCCGGCCGACAATGGCACGACGAATTTCTGATGCCGCCATTTCC